>JAVKOQ010000041.1:200000-270708 GCA_031835245.1 Balamuthia mandrillaris | reverse complement strand
TCTACAACGTAAAGTATACCTTCAAACTGCAGCTCAGGTGTACTGTGTGGCCTTGCTGCAGCGGTAGATGTCTGGGGGACACTGAGGCTAGGAGCAGAGCTTGTAGGTTCACTGTAAGGATTAAAATCGTCGTCGTCATCGTCTAGACCATAGTTATCTGCATAGCCGCCCCCGTCTCCATAATTGGGAACGGGACCACTGCGAGTGCCTTGTCCTCCTTAGGTTTGTCGAGTGACGTTGAGAAAGAATGTTCGAATCAATACCATCAGTACTTACCCCCTTCTGCAAATGGATTGCCCCCTTCATCATCATCCAACTTAAGAGGTGAACATATCAATTGGTTCAAAGGGTCAAATCGACGAAAGCTGAAGAGAGGAGGCAAATGGGAAGGAGTGGTACCGGTATATCGTCAGGAGGAGGAATGACACTGCCACGCCCACTTTGATTTGCCAGTGACATTGTTGATGGAAATGGAAAGGGAGGATTAAGCAAGATACTCGCAACAAGGAGGGCAGCAGCCTTGGCTCTTTCTTTCTTCTTGGTTACTAGTTTTTCCCCTCCGCAGCAACCCCCCCACCAACTTTTCCAAGCACTTGGCGACGTTGATCGTTTTTAGGTGGGAATTTCGTCTGCTTTCCTTAAAAATAACCAACCTATTAGCTGTTGCACTCGCACAGGGCAAATTGTAAGGCGGCCCAAGATCAAAGGACAACAAAAAAAAGAAATCACGACATTAGTCTTTTGGGCCAATGAGCATGTTTCCCGCCAAAACAACCCTCCTTCTCCCATGTCTGTGAGGGCAAAGTGGTGGGTTGGGTAGGGTGAATGGAATGGATGCTCTTGCTGCTGCTGCCAATAAACTTTTAATACTCATTATTCACCTTGACACTTTTCTTCTACTCGTTTTCTTTTCTTCTCTTCTCTTCTCTTCTTTTCTTTTCTTTCTTTTCAAAAGTAAACACACAGACACACACATCCACGAAGCTCCACGCCCTACCATATTTCTGATTGCAACACTTCTACTACACAAGGAGGAAACCAGCAGAAGGAGGCAGAGGTGGAAACCGAAGCAGTTCAGCTGCAGGCAGGGGCACTGCTCTGATTGAAAAGGTAGCATGCCTTTTTCTCTGCTTGCTCACTACAGTTTTTGATGATGGAAAAAAAATTTGTTACCAACCACTCACTAATGAATTCTTTTGTTTAAAAAAGAACAGCATCACGAACCTCTGTGCATCTGAGTGTGGCTACCAGGCTGATTGAGCTGCCAACACTGCCTGAAACATTTTGATCTGCTTTTTCATGTTACAAGCACTTACCACCTCCTCCTCCTCCTTTTTTAACTGCGATTTCCCTTGTTACATTCAGCTGGTCCAGGACAAATATGTGTGCATGGTGTTGTTCCTTCGATGGAATGGTGACCTTGAAGTAGGTCTCTTCAAACTTTCACATAGTTAGCTCATCACACAAGTGCAACATGAAGCCAATGGGGTCCTTCTCAAAATGGCAATTGATGACAGAGGAGTAGGAACCCAATCGGAAGTCCACCGCTTTTTGGTAAATAAGTTTGTTGTAGTGCAAGAGGTACTTGAAGAGTTTGCTTCTCACATGACCTTCATGGCATTGGCAAAGATCAATGACATCAGTCGCTGAATCATTTCTTTAGCCCTCACCTCCACCATCTCTGAAAACCATTGTTCCTAGAATGTAGAAGTCGCATTCAGTAAACTTGGGAACATCTACATAGACCTGCTTTTGCTCCGTTTGTTGCCACCAGACGGGGGTAGAGAAAGAGGCTATGACATGAGGGCAGACCTGGGAGAGGTTGTCATGCAATAATTTGAGGTGCAGCTGTAGAAAATCCAAAAAACCCTGTGGGCCTTCTCTTTTGTTACATTTATGTAAAGAACATTGCCACTCTTGGAGTGCAACCTGTTTCAGCACCTACTCATTGTTGTTTTGGTACAAGTGCTTGTTGTTTTTTAACAGCAACAGATCCTGGGAATCCACATACTTTGTGAAATGTCTCTCAACAGAAACACTGTGCTTCTTGAGAAGGACAAAGGAAGTTATTCCTGAGGGGAGGAAAGTGACGGTGAAGGCAGCCATTGTCATTTATGTAGATAATGTCTAGCTTGTAGTGCTGGGAACAAGAATCATGGCCCTTGATCTTCTGCTTGTCCTCTAGGTGGAGCAAAGCACAAGAGAGCTTCCATCATGCTGTTTGTTGTCTAACAAAATCAAAATAATAATTATTTCTTTGGTTATTTTTGCAAGGTGATAAGCAGAAGAGTAGCAGAAATTCTGGGTATACTTTAAAGGCCAGATCATCAGCAGTAAAAGTTTAACATAAAGTAAAGTAAAAGTATGCAACAAATTGCTTGGAATTGTGGGGATATTTCGTTCTGTTCAACAAGATTGATTAATAAGCTATGGCTATATACACTTATGAAGGAACACAAACCTTGAATGCCTTTTCTTTTTCTGAAATAGCAACCGTCAAGAGCATTGCTGTTTCTCTCTTTTTTTTCAAGTTACACATTAATAGCATTATGTCCAGGTTTAAAACATTTTCTTCCTGGCAATCTTTGCTATTGATTAAGGTTCTTCTTGTTTGTATGAAAAAAGATGAGGTTTCCTCTCCTTATCAGATCTGGGGGAAAAAAGAAAGGGATTTGCCTACTACCTGGTCTTTACTTTTAAGGAACCAATTTTGGAAAGACATGTGACAACTAGGTGAGTAAGGGAAATGACCTGACTGACTTTATTCTTTATGGAGATTTACCATTTTTGATTTCTTTTGTCTGAGAAGTACCTTTTTAATCAAAAATAAGACCAGAAGAAAGTGAACAAAAGGAAAGGGAGACAGCACAAAATAAAAGATTAAACCACTTCTGTGTACTACCAGTTTCTTTTCACAATCCCTGCAAACACATCTTTTCTGTTGGTTTGTAGTAACTTCATTGTTTCTATATATATATTTGCTT
Organism: Balamuthia mandrillaris; assembly: GCA_031835245.1. Taxonomy (NCBI): domain Eukaryota; phylum Discosea; order Longamoebia; family Balamuthiidae; genus Balamuthia; species Balamuthia mandrillaris. Next base: position 267,724 of record JAVKOQ010000041.1, on the reverse strand, counting down.
TTCTACCAGGAATATAGCAGAACAAAGCATAAAAATGAGTGACAAGGCCACTGCACTAATCCAGTACCTTGTGCACACATATCACCACACTTGGCACCCAGAAGCTATGGTGTTATAGCACTCCTTATGATGAGATGTGTGGCCACTTTCTGCCGCTTTTTTCTGTTTTTGTTTTCATTTTTTTTTGTTTCAATAAACAGTCACCTTTAGGAACCTGAGCATAGAACCAAGAAAAAAAATCAAGTATTACTTCTTGAGTCCCTTATGTTTTTTCCATTTTTGTAATTCTTGTTAAAAGAAGAGTATTTATAGTTGAGAAGCAAGTCAAGGAAGGAAAGAGGCTTGGAGTTGGAGAGTGACTTCTTAGTTTTTCTATTTTTAAGTTCTAGGCTTGGGAAAGTTTCACAGAAAGCAGGAAAAAGATCTTTGAAATTCCTGTACACTCAGTGGATTTTGGTAGTCAAATTAAGCTGTCAAAAATTCTGGACAAATTTTTGTGTAACGGTTTTGCAGCTTTCCCAAAACAGTGGTTTTGGCAGTTTTTCCATCAGCCACCAAAAACTGTCCATATAAATTTAGCTGGGCAGAAAAACCACCAATTTCCATCATATAGCAGTAGTAGTAATAAGAAGTTTATTTGCTCTGAGAGCAACACCAATCTATACATAAAAAGTAAGCATTGTACATACATAGTGTACTCTTACTTCTCTTACTTCCTCATCCTCAATGCCTTCCCAATTGTTATTCAAGTTCACAAGTGAAAGGTGTTGAATGAGATTTCAGACTAACTTTGTATCATCTTGCTATCCTTTTTCTTTCCCTTTCCTTTCTTCTCTTTTCTTTGCTTTTACATTACTTCCAAAGATTGATAAAATGCAGAAGAACTTCCATGCTTCCAACTTGCTCTTGCTGCCCATAATCTCCAGACTCTTTTACAACTTTGCTTACATTGTTCCATCTCTTGATCTCTGTTGCATTTCTTTCCGCTCGACAAGAGCTTTGTTGTACAGTCCTTTATAATCAGCTTTCTGACTTGTTCTTCATTTCCATTGTCCACACTCCAGATTCTAAAGCGATCTTCCCAAAGATTTGGACATCTTAACAGGAAGTATTCTGCTGTTTCTTCCTCAGCACCACATGCAGGGCACTTACTATCCTCCTCAGACTGCTGAATGGCTCCTCACTTTTTTCCAATGGACAGTCCACCACAACGAATAGCATTCATCAAATGTTCTTTCCTTGGGTTGGTAATCACTAAGCTCCGTTGTTGTCCAACCAAACATCTTCCATTTGTTTCCATCATATAGAATTTATGGAGACTGTAAACTGGCACAAACACAACCATGCACTATTGCCATTGCTCTTGCCCTTGTCCAAAGACCCTAGAGGACAGATAGAAAGACTTCCAAGTGGCTTATGCTGTCCTTGAACAGGCTAGCTAAAGGCCTGCAGTTCTTTATCAAAGAGATAAAATTGAGGATAAGGCATCATGCGAGTATCTTTTCTTCTTTGTTATCTGTGTTAGTTTCTTCAGTGTTGTGGGAGAAGAGGGAGTTAAACTGCAGAAGAGTGAGAGCAAGCACAGGGACTGGTTCACTTTGTTCTATTCCTCCATGTTATGATTTTGTCAACAACAAAGGAACCCTCAGGTATGTAATATTTATGCCCTGCTTCTCCTTCTTCTTTTGCAGTTGTTGTCTCCCAAAGGTACAACACACAGTACCCACAGTTCTTGTTCCCCTTGGCCTATTCCTCCTTTCTCCTTGGCATTCTGCTTCCACCTCTCTCCTCTCTTTTCTTTCCTGGTGTTCTCTTTGTGAGCAACAAAGAGAGGGGAATGGTGAGGAAGCAGGGGGTGTTCGCTGCTGATTCAACACTCAGTAAAAAGGCAAAAGAGAGTGTGGCCATCTGCCACTTCCTTCCTCCTTTTGGATACCCCAAATTCTTTCACTCCTTTTTATTTTCCCTTTTTTCTCGAGATATATATATTCAAAGTACACACTTTGGTCCACACCCCTTTTTCATGTGAATAAACCCAGAGTCACTTACATGCCGTCCCTTTCTTGAGTCGCAGGGTTATTCCCCATCAACAAGACCATTGATCTTACTTTTGGTTTTGTCATGTTTAAAAGTAGTGATAGTATGTTTTCATTGTGTAGAGTTGGTTTGTCAAAGAGGCAAATCGGGTAAACATCCCATCCCACAACAGAAAAGGTCCTTACACTTCGTTAAAGTTCCATCCCTCAGGTAGTTGTCCCTAATATGTAATTATTTATACCAACCTATTATTTTTGTGCAACTGTCACCAAGTGTTTGCTCCCCCATTTCTTCCTCCGTAGTTTGAGGGGGGGAGGGGGGGGAGAGAGGAGAGGATGGGCAAGGAAAAACTGTTTATTTTTTTTATTTGGTTCTTTTTGCTAGTCTTTTTTTTGTCACACTGGGCACAGTCACTTTTTCTTTGTTTGTATGAAAGTCAACACCTGAAAGCCAGTGCTTGTTGCCCTGTTGCACTCCACCTTGTCTTTGTTGATCATTACAAAGGGTTGCCATGTAGGTGTTGGAGAGAGATCATTGTGGTCTGTGTTTCAAAAAAGTGATGAACAGACAAAAGAAAAAAGCACACAACCACAGCTCGTTCCTTGCTAGCCACAGTGAAGGCAACAGGCCAGCTCCATCCCAAGTCAGGCTGACTACCTCCTTACCCCATTGCTGAAGCACAGTGACTGCCTAAGGTGTGATCAAAAACATCATCCATGGCCGATGGGCTGCAGTGTGATCAAGGATGTATGCTTCACAGCTCTCCAAAGGTGGAAAAAGGATAATGGAAGCCAGCTCATGTTGATTCCAGGCCTCTTGGAGGGCTTCTGCTTTGGTTTGGCCTTTCTTGCTGATTTGCAGTTTTTTCCTTCTGTTGTGGATTATAGTGGCAATCTCCATCACAGTTGGTACATCAATAGCATCCTTGACCAGCTCACAAGCACCCCCCAGCAATAGTTGTTGCAGCTCATGCGTCATCATTGCTCCTCCCCTCCTTTCATCCTGTCTTCTTTTGCTCCTTGCCCATCCATCTGGCAGAGCCATTGTCAAAGTGCAGGCGTCATAGGCATTGCAGAAAAACCCAGGTCTGTGGCTTTGGGCTTCCTTTTGGATGTAGATGTAGGCAGTGTTCAGCTTGTCTCTAAACACCACCCAACAGCTTTGCACTCCACAGTCCTTTTTTTTTTGTTTTTCTTTCTGCTTGGAGGAGTACAGGCAAAGCTACCAGAGCAGTGAAGATTCTCACGGAGTGCAACCTCAAGGACTCCATTCTTCATTTTCTTGACTGTCAGCACCAACACTTTCACTCCATCAAGGGTGGTGAGAGGATTACTAAGCACCTTCACTCCTGTTCACTTTGTAAGCCCATGAGTTGATCTCCATTGGACTCAATAGAAGGTCAGAGCATCTTCTTCTCCATTGTACAACCTTGAAAGCTGCTGCAATGGAACCATTCTTTCAAAAATCCACCCATAAATCTCTGCAAATCTTTTTTTCTTCTCTTCCATAATGAAAAAAAAGGAAAAAACAAAAACAAAAGCCAAACAAACAAACAAAATAGGTGTGTGATGGTTGTGTTGTGTCACTGGTAACTTTATATAAAAAAAAGGTGGAAACAAAAAGAAAAGTATGTTGGGCAAGAATGATGGGAACAATAATGGTTGTTAAAACCAAAAACTGAAAGGAATTGAAAGCAGACGTGCTGTAACCTCATTCCCAAGCAAAGGGAAAGGGATAACAGTGATGCAAGTTCCACCCCTCATGTAAAAGTTCTAACCTTACTTATGGTCATGAGTATGGTTGCAGTCGATGCATTATGGTTCAGAGTAGTAATGGGTATGCTCTCATTGGTTTGCAAGAGAGTTTGCTATTTCTTTCTGACCTCTTATTTTTCTCCTGTGTAGCAATCTATGCCCTTTTGCAATGTCTATCTCAGGCAGAGAATGAAACAATGAAAGCTTCAACAGCAATGACTACCATTGGGGCCTTTGCATAATTGACTTTCAATTTTAATGAAAACAATTTTTATCAAAATAATAATTCCGATAATAAAACTACATCTTCAACAGTTGGGCTCTCCTTATCTCAGAGTACAACTTTGAGATTGTTCATTGTCTTAGCATTCACATGATTCTTGAGAACTGTCTCTCTTAGCTGTACCTATGCTCCTTTTAGGTCATTGGTGGTCTTACACCTCCCTTCCTCCCTTTTGACACCCCTTGCTTCATTATTGCAGATTAGTACTATGGTCAAGTGCTATTAACTAACTGAATGGGAACATTAGGTATGCAAAGAAATCAATGGTAATAGTTCAAGGAAAGAAAGCTCATGATAAGGAGTAAAGACTTAATGGGAAGGCTATGAAGCAAGTTCAAGAGGCCAAATTGTTTGAAAACCAACGATGTAAAAAGTCATAAAAATTATGACTTCCTGTCAACAACACTCTCCCTGGATACCCCAAATTCACCCCTTTTATTTTCTCTTTTTCCTCATGACATATTCAAATCACACACTTTGGTCCACCACTTTTTCCTGTGAATAAACCCAGAGTCACTTATGTGCTGTTCCTTTCTTGATCCACAAAGTTTATCCCATCAATATTTTTTTAAGCAAACTCTTAGTAGTAGAAAAGGTTCAGCCTCACAACAATGAGTGATGATGACAAGTATGGTACTTAACATTGAAACAATTTATCTCCTCCAGAACTTTCACATGAAACAAGCTCCTCAAATCTCTGGACAAACACCAGATGGTCAATGAGGATCAAACCTTTGCCCGATTAACAGCTACAAAATGGGAACTCTACTCTGCAGAGCATCACATCCAGGAACTGGATCATGCTTACCAGCCAGTGGAGCAGAAAAACCTCCAATACCTCTCCAAACTGCTTGATTGCCTTGAGCCTCAAACCTTCTATATCTCCTACCTCATAGAAGCTGTTAATGTCCTTCTTGAGCACACCAACAAGTCCATCTTTAAGTACTATGAGACAACCATTATGGACACCCTCATCCACATTGTGAACAAGGTTCTGGACTGCCTTGAGTGCATTGAGCTCAACCAGGTGGTCAAAGCCCAATGGCAACAACACACTGAGCCTGAGAAGGTCAAAGAAGGCAAAGAGAGCCTCTTCTTTGACAGTCCACCCCATGTGCACACCCCTTATCATGCAGCTGATACATCCTTTACAGAGCTTTTCTTTGACATGACCTACCTCTTTGGACTCTCCATTGAATTCTTCCAAGATTCTGACTCGTCTATTTGTATACAACCTTGAACATGATGACCCGTATTATTCAATAATACGTTTTGGCCCCGTCCGTTCGTGTTATTTGCCCTTTCTAACAGCATCCTGGTCATTAGTGTAAACCCCACCAGCCTGCAGCACTCAACTCTAGTCAGGTGCAAACATCACAGTCTCAGCAACTAGCTTCAGCACCATCACCACCTTCATCACTGTCTCTTTCACCAGTTTCGCCTCCCTTTGGCACCAACTAGCCATCTACAAACAAACTAGATGCTACTGCAAAGTAGGAGTTCATGGAAGCTACCATGCCTGAGAGATCCAAGGCAATTAGAGCTTACTATCATTGATCTTAATTCTCTCTTTCAGAGCTATGGACACTTTCAGCCTTGTAGTCACCAGGTCTTGATATAGATGATAATGATGATGTAAAAGACGACTGTGAGGACATAGTGGAACTTCCTATCATGGCTTCCATCCTCCTTAACTGTCAGTGTGCCACAGCCTTCATAGACTTTGAAGCATCTCACTCTTTTATCTCTCCAGCAGTGGCAGAAAAGTCCCTCTATCCAGCGTCCTGTGAACACCACTATACTGTCATTTCTCACATTGACAACATAGAGATCACATTAGATGACAAGTCCACCACTCATGTTGCCTGCTGTGCAGCACATGTCTACATTGACTGTGGCTCCTGTAAGCTATATCACCACTTCTTCATCATGCTGCTCTAAGGTGAGCATGAGATCTTATTTGAAAGAAACATAACATAATGTGATGCATTAGAATTGGTCTTATGCCTTCTTGTGTGTTATCCTCTTCCTGGTGAATGAGAAGAGTTCAAGGAAGATGACTCCAACATTTCTGACACAGATCAATATGTTGAACTTCCACCTCCTCTTGACATTGCTCGAAAAATCATTAAAGGCATCCATGTGTTGTAAAATCAGAACGGGAATGATAGCTGAGACAAAGTAAATATAAGACCTGAACTTAATTTACTAAAGTAATGAGTGTAAGTGAAAGTAAGGTATCTTGTGTAGTGTTGCAAGTTTGTCCCAAGAGGAAAAGCAAGGAGAGGCAGTATTTAAGCTGAACAATTATCCAAGAAAGAAGAGCAGAGAATCAGCATAAAAGAGCAAAGAGAGAAAACAACAAGAAAAGAGAAGTTCAAAAAAGGAGAAGTTGGACATGGAGAGGTTTCCTTAGGTCAACAGGCATGAAGAAGAGGTCGACAGGAAGAGAAGAAGAGCTATTATGTTGGAGTTTTTCAACACATGATGCACTTCAACACAACCAGCAAGTGTCCATGGCCCTAGCAGATCCTTTCTAGTAGTAATAAGAAGTTTATTTGCTCTGAGAGCAACACCAATCTATACATAAAAAGTAAGCATTGTACATACATAGTGTACTTTTACTTCTCTTACTCCCTCATCCTCGATGCCTTTCCAATTGTTATTCAAGTTCACAAGTGAAAGGTGTTGAATGAGATTTCAGACTAACTTTGTATCATCTTGCTATCCTTTTTCTTTCCCTTTCCTTTCTTCTCTTTTCTTTGCTTTTACATTACTTCCAAAGATTGATAAAATGCAGAAGAACTTCCATGCTTCCAACTTGCTCTTGCTGCCCATAATCTCCAGACTCTTTTACAACTTTGCTTACATTGTTCCATCTCTTGATCTCTGTTGCATTTCTTTCCGCTCGACAAGAGCTTTGTTGTACAGTCCTTTATAATCAGCTTTCTGACTTGTTCTTCATTTCCATTGTCCACACTCCAGATTCTAAAGCGATCTTCCCAAAGATTTGGACATCTTAACAGGAAGTGTTCTGCTGTTTCAGATCCTTTCTAGAAAGCATAATTTATTTATACAATGGCCAAACCTGTTTTCCATAAATAGTATATCATTCTTAAGGTGTGTATTATAACCTGGTTTTTAAACAACTCACCAAGGCTCCAACATGGTGTTATCATCCTGTCCTCACTCAACTGCCAGTGGAATGCACCAGGGTCCTAGGACCTGCCAATATATCAACTCTTTATTTTTTTTCATTCCATTCTTTTTTTTCTGTTGACAATCTATATACTATATGATAAAAGAACTTAAGGGAACAATGCAAGGAAAGTTGAAAACAAGTATAGAGATTATGGACAATAAGAGCAAATTGGAAGTATGGATGTTCTTTTGCATTTCATCAATCCTTAGAAATAACGTAGAATAAGCAAAGGAAATGTGATAAGGCTAGTAAGGAAGGAGAATAGCTCTTTCTTTTCTTTTCTTCCTGTCAACATTTGTGACATGGACCTACTGCCACATCACTTGGCTTCTTCCTTTTATTCTGTTGCTTCCTTCTTTTTTTCTTTAGTTAGTTTTGTTTTATTTATACCTCACCTTTCCCTTTTGACACCATTTGTTCCCTTGTTCCCTCTTGAATAATACGTCTTGGCCCTGTCTATTCATGTTATTCATTCCTTTTAATGAGAAAAAGAGAAAAGAGGAGAATAGATATTGTGCAAAGCTAGTCTGAAAACTCATTCAACACCTTTCATTTGTTTAGAAAACAAGGATGAGAGAGAATGTACAAGTCCTGGCAAAAACCACAGTGCAATGTGTATTTTACTTTAGCATTTTTATTGTTGTATGAATACAAAAACTCTTAAATAAATTTATTTATTATCTCAATTAAGAAAGCCTCTACAAGACGAAGCACCACAATAACAAGGGATTTTGATATCTTCAATTGGGAAGTTATAATCATAAGTTATTTCTTGCATTGGGGCAATGTATTGTGCTGCATAGAGAATTATGTGTGGTTCTCCATCTATTTTTACCAACCTGGCAATTGCATTTGGTTCACAGCAGTGGTTCATCATACGTGAAATGTTGCCTTTCATGGTAGCATCCACAATGAGGTCATCATCAAGACGAAACATATAAGTTCCAATTCCACGCTTGAAATACTGAGCTTCTCGCTCATCAGCAACCTTTTGCCTAATAATTTCTCCTGCAAAAGAACCAGCACAGAATTAAGCAGTAAAGAGAGGATTAGTAAGCATAGGACAGACTAAAGCAAGAAGGAACCATACCAACATATTCCACAATCATTTCATTAGGCTTGATGGGTTCTAATGTAAATACACCCCAGTCATGAATATTAGACCGATATACATGCAGCCGTCGCTGTTTTGACTGCAATTTTTTGTACTCAATAGTGGTAGGAATACTTAGTGCATGGTCAGAATGAACCAATGCTGCTGTATACTCCTGGCGGACTTTCTCCATCCGAGCCATAAAACTAGAAATGGGTTGCCCATACAAATATTTGGTCTTTTTCTGTTTGCCCTTTAGAAAGGCAATACACCGTGCACAGCCATTTACATTTGGGGTTGGCAACACACTTGTTATTTGAGTTACATCTCGGTACTGAAACTGATATCTGGGCATAAGGCAACAAAATACATGTGAGTGAGCTAGCATTAAAAAAAAACAAATAACTGAATGAAACAACCTTCTACACCGAGTGGCATTTTCAAGATATTCCAATCGCTGTTTTACCCAAGGTGCAGACAGTCCAAAATAGTGCTCTGCAATGCTGTTAGTTATGACAGTTTGCTCTGTATTCTCCTGTTGCTGCTGCACGGCGTACACGATTTTTCCCCATGCCTCTGTTTTGTTGTTGTGTTAACACGAAAGATGGTCTTAGCATCGTTTAGCAACAGGCCATTCATCAACTCTTGCCACAGCCCAATAGGTAGCGGATTGAAGAGGGAGAACGAGAAAAAGGGAAAAGGCAAAAGAGGGGATGGGAGAAACCCCAGCACAAAAACCTGCAGGGGAAGAGGCCACAACAGACTTGCCACCGTCTAAGGAAGTAACGATGAAGACAGGACTATTATTGCGTCGGTCGAAGTGGATTTCATTTGTGTAAGCACTTGGTTGTTGTAACCAAAAAATAGGACGTTAGGATGAATCGTGGGAGGAAGCGAGGATAGATGAGCAGAAGGAAGCTACCATTTCTTCCACGGTTGGGTCATGCTCCAAAAAGTGCGTATGGATTTGAAACCGACGGGATAGAGGGTAGTATCCGAGTGGAAGGCGGGATATTCATAAACGATAATGCCAAGGAAGCTCAGTGTCAACCCTCCAACGCGTCTTTCATAAACTAGGGGCTGAGAGGCAACAGAATAAGGTATTGTTCCATTCTCTGAAAATAGAGTTGGATCCTCTTTTTTGAGTTCCAGAAGGGTATCATCGTCGGGCAAGGAGGTTGCCAAGACTTTCGTTTTGCGTAAAACATAGACTCTACGGAAGAGGGCTTGTTGGCGGGGCAATAAAGGAGCAAAGGCATCTAGTAGTGACTGGGTACTTCTTGTCTGAGCGTCTTCAGCGCAAAAAGTGCAGTTGTTCGATAGGAAGAGACATCCAGCTTGCCTAGCGCACATAAAATGATAAGTTTTGCTGCATTTAGCCACAGCGCAGCCAATGGTGGCACCTTTGTTCCCACAATGCGAGCACCTCTGGACTCATAGGTAGAGGTCAGCCTAGCGAGCAAGCGAGCAAACGCGGAAAAGCAAGAATCTACATGCAAGTAACATACCATATTCCTGCCACGCATTGCAGCCTTTTCTACATTCATGAGCCCACCATCTGGGCATGCATAAACTTCGGAAGACCACTAGATCCGGAACCACGCAAAAAAACACAGTGACACAAAAAAGTAAGAATCTAGCCGAAGGAAACTTAGTGAATCAGAAGGACATAAATACCCTTGCACAATTGGCATGGCACCACTTATCTGTGGTTAGGGGAAGTAGTCTCCCTTCTTGGCAAGGCATACTATCCCCTCTTTGGCCACAGAAGGTGCATTCTCTACTGTCATTTTTTCCGATAGCAAACATAGGTGGGGCGAGGAGAGGCTGAGGGGTTACATCTGGACAACAGCTACAACAGAAACAACACCTATCTTCCAAGACAGGTCGCTGATCAACGTCCTGTTTAAGCGTGGCTTCAGCCTCGTTCTCTCGTTCTTCTTCCACCGCTCTGTCATTCTTTCCAAATGGCTCTGCTTCCTCATAACTGAGCCCAGCAAGATCCGAGCGGTAGTCGAGGGAGGCTATTTGAGCTTGCATTTCATACAAGTCAAACAATAATCCTTCAAACTGTCTCTGCTGTTCTCGAGTCATGGATATTCTCGGTTGTTCCAACAACCGATTCGTGGCATGAAGGTGGGCCTTCGGAGCAGAGCGTTTATCCTCAACCCGTGCATACACTCGTTGTGGTAGCCGATCAAAGTCTATGTCTGAGCTCTCTGTCACTATAGCAGGGGGATTATCGGCGCAACTGTCACAATACCAAGTCCCTGAAGGGATTTCGAGTAGCGGAGGCTGTAGGCAAAATGTATGAAAGCCGTCGTCGCACCGCTCACAAACAAGTAGGCGATCCTCGTCTCCGGGATCCTTACACACCTCGCATACTTTGCAGTCGGGGCAGCGCCAGTGACGCTTTTTCTCTCCGTATAGGCGAAGCTCTGTGGAAAGGCAATAGGAATGGTAGCACTGAACCGCCGCAAGGCGTTTTGTTACTGGAATAAGTTAAAGATAACGGAGAGAGAGAGAGAGAGAGAGAGAGAGCACGCGAGGAGAGCAGAGAGTAGAGAATAGGCACTATGTTGAAAAACTGAGATTCTAAAGAGATGAGTGAGGTACCTCGCTGCAGTCATGGCACCAAAGCAAACAGGCTTGGTCTTTGCCAATCCCGCTGGATCCACAAAGACAGCAAAGCTCCAAGTCAGAGATAGGAATATGGCTTCCAGCAAAATCTGATTGATTCCCACTAGCCTCCTTGAAAGTGAGATGGATAAAGTTTTGTGGAGGCAGATGCTCCACTGTTACCATTTTCTTTAAAAATGATGTTTGCTGCTGTGTCTCAATAAGTCTTCCGCCATTAGGACTGTGTAGATGATAGGCGTTGAGTGATGCTGCTTGTCTTTCGTCGGCCAGGCTTTCCGATGAAGAAGGGAATACAACCGATGAAAGAGCTTCTTTGGGTTGGATGCCTCGTGGCTTGCACTTTTTGTTTGATTTCTTCTTCGACTGGGGTTTCTTTCCGGTGCCATGAAATAGAGGGTCTGAGGAGTAAGAACTGGTGTGGGGTTGTGTTGCAAGACCATGGGTCATGGGGCACCCTTTGTTAGGGCCACCCCGACGACCATTACCCCTCTGTTTTCCAACATAATGGATCTGCCCTTCGTCGTCCTTGACATAACTTGAGCTCTGCAATTCTCCCCGCTGTACAAGCAAGCGGTAGTAGTTGCTGCACTGGTAGCCCACCCTCCCTGGAATGCTTCTTGAAAATAGGCCTGCAAGTTGTCCCACCACATTCACCAACACCCATTAGTACAAAAATGAACGACACGAAACAAACGACCGACCGACCAACCAACCAAACGGATTGAAGGAAGGGCTCACCCCATTGTTTAACTTCCCCTTCTGATTCAGCAAGCTTGCTGAGAAACAGTTTCTTCTCTTCCTCAGACCACGGTCCATAGCGAGGCATCTCTCCAGGCGCATTGAAGCGGTAATAGTAGGCATTGGGATTGGAGTCTAGCAAGACATAGGCCCTTTCCGTACAGTCAGCAAAGGTTCCGATTTGGAGGACACAACACGAGAACAACAGAGAATGAGGTCTTGCCTTTTCCTGGCGTCACTCCAGCCAGCCAGTGGACTGCCCGCGCTGGTTGGGTTATGGTCCGAAAGAGGAGCAGCGGTAGGGCCAGCAGCAGGTTGTCGCCTTTTCCACATGGCGCCACAGCTACGACCGCTCTTCAAGCCTCCTCCTCCTCCTCCTTGTTCTTCGAGCTTTGCTTCAAGCCTCCTCCTCCTCCTCCTCCTCCTCGAATTTGCTGCTTGGGATGATTTATCGAAGGTCGTCAACAATAATCACTTGAATTACAACAAATCGAAAAATAGGGGAAAATGAACAAATTTTGAGAAAAATATCGACTCACAAAGCCCTAAGCCCTGCTGGCGGCAAGCAGAAAACAGAAAACTCACCACCACCCCCTCTGCCACAAACCAAGCAGCCACTCCCTACGAACCTCCCTCCCTCACAACACCAACAACAACACCACCAACATGCAAAACACAGTTTCCTTGTCGGATGCCCTCATAGAAGAGGCTGAAACGGGCACCAAAAAGAAGTTCGAGCAGTGCCGTATGTATGAAGAGGAGTACCCGGAAGTGGACCAATTAGTCATGGTTAGAGTGAACCGAATCTCCACCATCGGTGCGTTCGTCTCCCTCCTGGAGTATGGCAACAAGGAAGGCATCATCCTGCTTTCAGAGCTCTCTAGAAGAAGAATGCGCTCTGTCAACAAGCACATCCGCGTTGGAAAACAGGAGGTCTTGCAAGTGCTCAGGGTGGACAAAGAAAAAGGTTTGTCCCTCTCTACCTTTTCTATAAATGGTGGCGAGGGTGAGCTGGGTGGTAGCTCTCACCACGCTCTGCCTGCCTGCCTGCCCACCTCTGCCTCGCTGCTTTCTCACAGTATTCTTTAAAAACACAACGCAACGCAACAAAACAAAAACAACGCCACACTTGAAAAAAAATGATGAAAAACACACACCAAACAAGGCTACATCGACTTATCCAAGAAAAACCTAAAGGAGGAGGACATCGCAGAATGCACCCAAAAGTTCATGAAGTCAAAGACAGTGCACAGCATTATGGCCCATGTTGCTGATACACAAGAGGTTCCGGAGGGAGCCGCCCCCAAAACCATGGAAGAACTTTACGCACAACTCGGTTGGCCCCTCTACCGCAAATATGGCCACGCTTATGATGCCTTCAAGAAGGCAGCCAGGTGCATACCCATACCCATTCCCATTCCTTTCCTTCTCCTGTTTTCCTCGTTTGTTTTGTTGTTGGTTTGGTTGCCTATTGCTTAATTCTACAATGACTGGGGTCTTTCCTATACTCTGTATGCAGCGGGGAGGACATATTTGAGGGCCTAGAGGTGGACGAAATTCTGAAGGATACCCTCTTGAAAGCCATCCAGCATCGCCTTGGTTCTCAACCTGTTAAGGTTCAGGCTGATATCCAAGTAACGTGTTTCAGCTATGAGGGTATTGACGCCATAAAACCAGCCCTAAGGGCCGGTCAGGAGTGCAGCTCTGAGTCGCCAATTAAGGTTTGCTCTTGAGCATGGTGGCATGGTGTATGCTGCCTGTTTGTTCACAGCGCTTAACATTTCTTTTGCGTTGTTTTCTTCAAAGGTGCAATTGGTGTGTTCCCCCGAGTATATTCTCGTTACTTCCTCCACAGATCACGAGCGTGGAATCAGCTCTTTGGAGACTGCGATAGAGGCTATTCGGGCAGAAATTAAAAAGCATGGCGGCGATTGTGTTGTCAAAACCCCTGTACGTCCTACCTCCTCCAGTATTATCATTCCTCACTCTTACCACTTCTCTCCCTCTCTCTCTCTCTCTCTCTCTCTCTCTCTCTCTCTCTCTCCTTTGTTCTAAATTGGTTGGAACCAATGGGACAGGCCCGTGTCGTTGTGTAATGCAGACGAAGATAAAATCCCTTAAGCTCTCGTCACACACTCTCGTTTATTTGTTGTTTGCAATAAATAAAAGAGAGAACATTGTGGTTAGCCAAGAGGTTTTCGTTGTTGCTCAGTGGGCCTGCAATGCCTGTATTTCTTGGATGGGTGTGGGCGGGTGGTTGCAATTGTGATGGCTTGCTTTCTTCTTGTTGTTGTTTGCGGTGGCTTCCATTTGACCTATTATGTTGTGCCAGAGTGAAAAATATTCAACGCCACCCGCAGTCACGCTCTGCCCCCCCCAACACCCCCAACCCCCCAACCCCCAACCCCCTCAAAAAAAAACAACAACAAGAAGAACAGCAACTGGGCCAAGTTACAGCAACTGCAAACAACAACAATTGCAACCACCCACCCAACAACCCAACGAGAGAGAGAGAGAGAGAGAGAGAGAGAGAGAGAGAGAAGAGATGCAAAAGCAAGCCAGCCACAACGCCAAGCCTGCTGTTCAGCGGCGCCGTCGTAGGAAGCCCCGCCCCGAATTGCACGGCAACCACAAAAATAGGAGCCCAGTGGTGCTGGAAGAGTTGGACACCGCCAGTTCTCCTCCCTCTTCCACCCGAGGTAGAGGACGAGGCAAACCAGCAAGAAACAGCGGACGTCCCCACAACACAGCAGCACCCGTCTCAACCCAGCAAGTCATCGCCCCTGTCGCCATCAACCAAACGGGATCAGACAGGCGTGCCTCGCGCAGGCTCTCCTTGGGGGATAAGCAAAAAGAGGAGAAAGAGCAGCGTGCTCTTGGCCAGTGCCCAACTGCTGAAGATGGTTTGTATCTTAACAACAAGTCTTTTATTCGGATTTCTTTTGCTCTCTTTGCCTTACCAAGTTGCGTTGTTGTGTTTGTTCTTGATGTCACGTGTGCTATTGGTTCGTGTTCGCGTTCGCGTTTGCGTTTGCGTGTTGGGTGGTGTGGTGGTACGGAATGTAATGTGAAACAGTGGGAAGTAGTACTTTCCGCCACTCCAACAAGTTCAATGCAGGAGAAGTAGTGCTAGTACCGCGATCTCGTGGCGGTTTTACCTATGGCAAAGTGGTAGGGCACAGCGTGGTGAAGCACTGCTACTTGGACGCCAACGCCAAGGATGTCCACCACCATCAATATCGTGTGGCCTATCCCAATTGTAATATTCGCGGCAAGGCAAATCTTTACAAAGATCTTCCCAACATCTGCCTTGGAAAGCTGCTCACCCAGGCCTCTGCGGCTCAAACAGAGAGACGGCTGTCTATTCTGAAGAAGAGCGAAGAACCACAGCCAGTAGTGACAACTGGCAGCAAGGATGACACCTCCGCTGCAAGAAAAAGTGCAAGAAGTTCCCACTCGCAAACAACGACGGCAGCAGCAATGGAAGGCCTGCAAGATCTTGGAGAGGACGAAAGCGACGAAATGGAAGAAGAAACTATCCTCTGGTCTGGTGTACATTACCAACAGCCAGAGAATGATTCAGCGACATCCCCACGCTCAGCAGAGGCAGCTACAAATGCAGAGAACAATGACAACAACAATGGCAAGGCTGCATTTGTGTTGGACGAGACGCCAACAGAATTGGCTAAATCCGGTCCTCAACACCTGGACCAGAACAACGAGTTACCCCAGCTACCAACTGGCGGTGGCCAAAGTCACAACGTTGGAGCTCCGGCCATGTTCAAGGATGTTAATAATGCTGTATTTTCAGTCCATAATACCTTCGTTAAGGACGAACAAGTGCTAGTCCCCAGGTTCGTGCATCACATCCCTTTTTTCACTAAAGTAAGAAATAAGAGCAGCAAGACTAATAATAGGATTAATAATGTTCATCCTAACAGAAGCGCTGGAGGCTTTACCTATGGGCAGATCTTGGGGCCGTTTGAAAGCAATTGCCCACTCGGTGGCGCTCACAAACACCCCAGCTGGCGGGTATTGGTAGACTTAGACAAACAAAACACAAGAATCATAAAGGATTTATTATCCACGAACGTAGGCAAACTGCCTTTCCTGACGTTGCTGGGGGACTCCCTAGTCGTGTCTCTGCCAGCCAAACCTCAACACCAAACGACTGCTTCAACTACGTCCATGTCTCCAGCACCCCAACCGCTCTCTCCAGAAGAGCTCGAAGCTGCAAAGAAACGAATTCAGGAACAAGAGGAAGAGCACATCCGATGGCTCGTTATGGAGAGGGAACGTCTACAACGTCAGAAGCTGTTGCAGCACCAACAGAGGCAAGTAGAGAGCCTTATGGACTGTCAACCTTCGACCAAGGCTGCCTCTACCAATTGCGACCCTAACACAGGAAGCGCTGCCACCCCTTCCCTTGTGCCTTTAAATGCCCAATCCAGCCCCATTTCTCCTTTTGTAGCAGACAACCCGGAGGCACAGGTACCCTCTTTTTCGTTTTCTTTATCTTTACACCTTCTTCTTGTTTTTCTTCTTCTTCTTCTGCTGCTGCTTCTCTTCTTGTATTTTTCCACCAAGCTTACCATTGGACTAAAGGAGGTATCGCCTTCCGGTTGTCTTGGGGCTGGTATTCTGCCTGTTGTACCTACAGATTCAATACAAGTTACTCGAAACCAACAGCCGTCAGGTCAAGCGAGCAAACAGCGGAGGCAGCGTAGCCGAAAGAAACGGAAGAAAATAATGGTGGTTCTTGATGGCCCCAACATTGCAGTTGTACGTTCCTCATTTCCCTTGTGGTTTGTAGTCTATCGCCTATTCTGTGTGGTTAATTTGGAAAATGCAAACAAAACAAAATATGATCTACACCCACTTGCTGAACGGGAACAGCGGCATGGTCGCCAGAAAGAATTTTCGGTAAAAGGCATTAAGTTGGCCATCGACTACTACAAACAGCGTGGCCACTTCGTGGTGGCGTTTCTGCCCCAGCATTACCTTACGCGTAAGCCAGGGCAAGGTGCTATTAAGTTGGTAGAATTTCTGCCGATGGCCAACGACCTTCCTCTACTTCAGAAACTCGTTGATGATGGCTTTGTAGTGCTAACGCCGCCACAGGTATGCCACCTTCCTTCTTCAACTTTGATACTTCACCCTACGTTTCTAAACCATACTACTGCTTGTCTGTAGGACTATGATGACAGCTACTGCATTGAGTACGCCAAGAGGCACTCAGCTGTAATCGTCACAAATGACCGCTACTGGGACCACGTCGACAAGCAACCAGAGCCACTCAAAGCTAAGACCAAGCAGTGGTTGCGCCACCACTGCATCTCTTACACTTTTGTGAAGGATGAGTTCTTACCTAACCCTGACTTTATATTTCCCGTTGCTGCTGCCAGCGAGGAACATGACTGAGGGGGTTGTTGGGCACACGCAACACCACAAAATGGACTGACTGCCACGTAGCTGGCCTCAGGGGCACTTTGTTGCCTCTGTTTCAATTCACACAAAACCATCATCGACGGCGAATGCATGTGGTTTCGCTACAGCCGTGATTTCTTAGTCAACAGAGGAGCCAAAGGCTGTTCCACAACAAAAACCAGCTTCTACTCCGCCTTGCTCCTTTTCAATTGCTGCTACTAGCATCTGCAGATAAAACAAAGCTGTTCTGCTGGCAGCAACAGCTTCTCCTCTCTTCTCTCTCTTCCTTTGCTTCTCTTTCGGTGAGGTGATTGTTACGAGAGCGCCACAATATTGGAAAGTGTACAAGCTGGCAGTAACCCCAGTAAGCCATACGTCTTAATCTGCGCGCTTTGTCCTCTTATCTTGTTTCCTTAAATCCTCTTTGGTTGTTGGTTGTGCTTCGCTATCATCCTCGTCTTCCGAGTCCTCGTCTTCCTCTTCCGCCTCCTCATTTTCTGCGGTATGCAGTAACGTTAAAGAATGAACCGCAGAGAGGGTTTTTATTAGCTTACCGTTGGCGTTTGCCTGCGATGCCTTCTCTGCGTTAACAAGTTCACTGAAGTAGCTGATGGACAAAGGTGAGCATTTCTTCATACATTGAATGTTTCGGCAGAGAACAGGGGAAGGCTGGTGGGACTATGAGGCTAAAGTACCTGTTAGTTTGGGCGCGTATCTCCCGTAGCTGAGACAGGACCCACGCTAAGCTGCTGGATTTCCCGTCCGTCCGCCCTTCTGCCAAGAACACTTTTTCTGCTCCTTCTTGGCTAGCGTATGCCCCTCGTGGCCCAGCTAACGACTGAAATAGCCAAGTGAGAGACCCTTTGACAACAACAATCGTGGTCTTACGTTACCGTCATGTCTGCTGCCCTCTTTCTTTCTTTCTTCCTTTCTCAGTATAGGTTTGCACAAGGAGGGTGGTGTTTGCCTTTTTTTCCCGCCCAGATACAAAATAAGGCGGCGCAAAGATCATAGGATCTAAGGACAACGAAAAAAGAAATCACGACATTAGTCTTTTGGGCCAATGAGCATGTTTCCCGCCAAAACAACCCTTCCTTCTCCTACGTCGGCAAAGTGGTAGGGTGGGTTGTGGGGTGGGGTGAATGGAATGGATGCTCATGCTGCTGCTGCCGCCAATAAACTTTTGGTACTCGCCAGTCGCCTTGACATTTTTCTGCTACTCGTTTTCTTTTCTTCTCTTCTCTTCTTTTCTTTCTTTTCAAAAGTAAACACACAGACACACACATCCACGCAGCTCCACGCACCACCGTATTTCTGATTGCTACGCTTCTACTACACAAGGAGGAAACCAGCGGAAGGAGGCAGAGATGGAAACCGAAGCGGTTCAGCCGCAGGCAGGGGCACTGCTCCGATTGAAAAGGTAGCGTTCTTTTTTCTCTGCTCGCTCACTACATTTTTTGATGATGGAAACAAAATTTGTTACCAACCACTCACTAATGATTTCTTTTGTTTAAAAAAGAACAGCATCATGGACCTCTGTGCGCCTCTTCCACAACGCTGCTGGAAGCTGGCCTGAATGGCAAGTTGCCCACAGTGCGGAAAAAAGTTTGCTACCTCTCACGGGTTGGCCATCCACTTCGGTCGGGTTCACAAGGAAGGGGGTCGCGCCACTACTTCTGCTACTTCCACTGCTACTCGGAAAAGAAGAGCGGAAAACGCCCCAGCGGCACCTCAGGCAAGGGCACAGAAGCGTGGTAGGCCGCAGGCTGCACCTGCCCAGCCCTTTTGGAACCAGTTTTCCAGCGAAATCGGGAGAAGATCAATACGCCCGGAAGCCTTGTGCTTGGAAGAACCCTTTGCCTGTGGTTCAGGATGGTTCACCGCCTGCAAGCACATTCCTAACGGAGAAAAGGTGTTGGAGGAGGAGGAGAAGAAGAAGGAGAAGGAGAAGAAGGAGGAAGAGGAAGAGGAGAAGGAGAAGGAGAAGGAGAAGGAGAAGGAAGGAGAGGAGAAAAACCAGAAAGGCTTGTTAGGCCTCATCGAGGGACTCGTTCCGTCTCGCCCAGCCGTACAGCTCACCAAAAAAGGCAAGAACGGAGAGGAGAAACCGGTAGTGGGGCGAGTGGAGAAGATCCGCCTTTATCCGCGCTCAGAACAAAAGAAGACGCTGGCCAAGTGGTTCGGCACAGTACGATGGACCTACAACAAGGCCGTGGAGTTCCATCGTGAACATAAAGGAATGCCTCTTAAGGAGATGAAGGAACAAGTCAGGGAGAAATTCCTGAATAACGGCAATTTCAACGGAGAGGACAAGAGCCTTGCGTGGGTGTTGGAAACTCCTCGATACATTCGCAGTGACGCCGTCGATGATTTCTTCAACGGCGTGAAAACCAGCTTGGCGGCGGGCAGGACTGGATTCAAGATGAAGTTCCGTGGTCGGAAGGACAAGAGCCAGTCTCTCAGCATCCAAGCCAGGGCGTGGAACCACAGCAAGTCCATCCGCCAACTCTTCTTCGGGGAGGCGCGAATCAAAGCGAGGGACAAGAACTACAAAGTTCCGTCGGAGGTGCTCTATGCCGTTCGTCTGTCTTTGATCTAAATAGATCATAAATCACCGACACTCCAGTCTTCTGCCATGCATAGATCATAAATCACCGAAGAGAACACTTCTGCCATGTAGCGGAGGAACCACAGGAGGAGGAGGAGGAGGAGGAGGAGGAGGGGAGGAGGAGGAGGGGAGGAGGAGGAGGAGGAGGAGGAGGAGGAGGTAGCCACTTCGGGTGGCATCTCCCGAGGTCAACGGCGCCACTGGCAAGACGGAGCTAAGGAAAGAAGATCAGAGGAAGCAGCCAGTTTCTCTCTCTTCTTCTTTGCAGGGCTTGTACATACATTGCGGACAGGGATGTCAATGCAGCACGGAACATGCTCCGCTTCTTCTCTTTGCGAGCAGGGTCCTTCATGGGCTCTGCATTGGGACCTACCCCCTTCCACCACAATAACGTGGTGGATGCAGAATTTGTGCAGGCTTGACCAAGATTGTTAAGTTTTGTATAAGTTTAATAGTAGGCGTAGACGCATTTAATCAGAAGGAACAACACTATTGTAATGCTCCCCTAAAGTGTAGTAATGTTGATGAAACCTGAATGAATGGAATAAAAAGTGACTGTCAGATACAAAGCTAACGAGCCTTGGGATAACAAACAACTTACGATAAATGTAAAGGGGATCCTTCATACTCTTCTCCCATCACTACATCTGGTGAATATGCAGAATGAATCAAGATAGGAACTCTGAGGTAATGAGTGAGTGCTTTAAGCTCCAGTTGTCCTCCCCATGATGAGGTTGACTTAATAGCTTCACAGTACGCCTCAAATGACTCTGAAATGCAAACCCCAAAAAATAATAAAAACAAGGAAAACGTTTTTCAAAAAAGCCAAGTACAGTACCATGCGTATCTTCTTCCAAATCTACAAACGGTTTGAAGTCATCAGCGTGGGTCAGCATGTATGCTGCTGTCTCAGTTCGGAGTTGTTGCACTGAAAGGGGAGTCTTTTTGTTGCAGCGTTTTTGGTTATTCAAAGTTGACACACAATAGAGGAGCATCAATATTACCTTATACAATATGTTCATTTGGTCCACTAAAGCATTGTATAAACAATTTCCATCGGCAACTATCTGACGGAAACAAGCAAACACAACGAGAGAAAAAGTAAGTTAGTATTCTAAAAACACAAAAAACAAAGAACTGTACCTCTTTAAGCTTGAGGTTGTTTGCGGTAAGTTTGGTTAACAAAGCCGTTGTTTCTTGTTGCTTTTTCGACACAACGTTTTTCCTGAGCTCCTCAGCTTCCCTTTGTCGTTGCTTCTCCTGTTCCCTTTTTTCATTCTACAAAAAAGTTAAGTTAGGCGGATCCCAGGAATGGAAGTGAGGCCAGCGTAACGCCAAACCCGTTTTCGTTGCTGTCTGCTTTGCTTTTTCGGTTGCTGTTGCTGTTGCTGTTGCTGTTGCTGTTGCTGTTGCTGTTGCTGTTGCTGTTGCTGTTGCTGTTGCTGTTGCTGTTGTTGTTGTTGTGTCTCCTCAGGCACTTGCTCTTCCTCCTGTTCGGCTGTCACTTGGGTAAGCTTAGCGAGCTCCAGAGCGTGCTTTTGCCGAAGTTCAGTTTCAAGCTGCTTTAGTTCTTTCTTGCTCTTGCCTCTCATTTTTTTTACATCCTACACCACCACCACCACCACCCAATGAAACGAAGAAAGGTCAGTTGTGGCCTCGTACCACATACACAACACACACTGCCACCTCGCTTTCTGGATGGAGGCAGTGGCAAAAACAGCGAGCAACAAAGTACCCGCAACTCTTTTTTATGTCGCTGAAGCATTTGACCCGGTGTTTCGGTTGCTGGAAGAGGTTGTTCCCTCTCCGACATGGCTTGTTCGCTCTCCATGGAGGCTGTCTCTTCTCCTGCTGCTGCTGCTGCTGCTGTGCAAGAGAACTGCACACTTGAGGGGTTTTTTTTTGCCCGCACAGGATGTCCTCATTTTGTGCTTTCCTTCTGGGAGTCTTTTTTCTTTTTTCTTTTTTCTTTTTTCTTTTTTCTTTTCTTTTCTTTTTCTTTTCTTTCTTTTTCTTTTTCTTTTTCTTTTCTTTCTTTTTTTTCTTTTTCTTTTTCTATTTCTTTTTCTTTTTTTTTTTTGGTTCCGCCTCTGTAACGTTCATCCATGTACATACATCATGCATTTTTACTGTTTTGCTGGTCAGAAGAAGCAGAGAAAGCATGAAGGGAGAAGAAGCAAAAAATGAACAAGAAGAAAGCAAGGAGAAGCTCAACACGAGTCACTATGGGCACAGCCGGATATTGAAATATCAATGGCAGGAGACAGAGAGTAAAAGTCAGCGAGGTTAGAGTCTGGTTCTTCTCCTCCGCAGTCTGCCGAGGATGAGTAAGATTGAAGGAGGGCGTTCGTTGATTCAACCAGAGGATTCAACTCGAGTTCCTTTTCGTTGGCCAAGTGCAGCAAGCATATGAAGCAATATTGCACAGAAACGTCAGAGAGAAGCCCTCTATTGTTGGGTTTCTGTGCTAAGCTTGAGAGCACTTGTTGGAAGGTAGGCTCAAGCGAGCACTCGTCCTCTTCCTTGTTGTCCTGCTTGTTCGGCGGGATTATCTCTTTCCACAGTGCACTCTTTAACCGCATAACATCCACTTTCTTTGCAACAGAAGCATACCGGATTGATATCTTCTCCACCTGCTTTGGTGCTTCAATCAAGTCTAAACCTTTATCTTTTTGTTCTCCAGGAGGAGAAGCTTCAAAGCTTTCATCCAGCTGAAAACCATCATCAACGAACTCCTCTGCTGGTTGGTCTTCATCGTCTATGTCAGCTGATGCTGGAGCACTGCCAAAGGCTTTGACAAGAGAGATGAATAGTGAGCAATTAGCAAAGATCGGCAGGTATTAGATGGTGGGATAGCTAGCTACCCTCAGTTACGGCGTTGCTCTCAAAGATCACTTCTTCTCCACTATTCGTAAATGGAAGTGTAGGGCTATCTGTGGTAGCATCTGTTGCAACAGCATCCAAATTAGACATACGACTGGTTACTGCATCAACACTAACACATATGTCAACGTTGGGCTAATTACCTGGGTTGGGAATGGTAGTCCTATTGTCGCTGCTGGCTGCAGGTGTTACGTAACGCAGTGACGCTACAGAAACATTTGGCTTGCAAAAGAGATGGAGCAAGGACCGGATGTCATAATGAAGATCCTGAGGCAAAGTGGTGCTGTCTTCGTTAGTTCTCTCCTGCACAGCTCGGGAAAGGGTGGTGGCAGCACGAGACCTAGAAAATGCTTGGCTCCAGTTGATGGCACTTGCTGCTTGTGCAAAATCGATCATAAAAGCACGTTTTCTGCTGGCCTTCTTGAGCATTTGTTTTGTCTGATGCTCTGAATGCGCATCTGTACAGAATAAATGAAATAAAATTAGAGTTTGTTCTTATCTTCAGTGCAGCAGCAACAACAGAAACCAAATGTACCACCATCGGCAGAAAACCCACTGTTCGTCTTAGTGGTGCCTGTACGAGAACGATATTTCCAGTGAGTGGGTCCGGCCCAATTCAAGGCAGGTTCGCCACCGGTCAGAAATTGCAGGTCGTCTTCGTACAGCGATTGTAGCCCATCATCCCTAGCAACTGTTGCTGCCATATCAAATGTTGTAGTTTGAAGGTAGGTTGCGTCAATGTAGCTGGTGCCATGAGGCTGATGATCTAGGGGAACCTCCCCCGTTGCAAAGAAGCCTTCGTCGTATTCGTCATCATCATTGGCATCCTCAATGTCGGTGGTGTTTTCAAACGATCTCTCTGCTCTTGAAAAAAAACCAACGCCCCCTTGGTGCTCGCTCGGCGGGACACGTCCACTTAATTGCTCCTCCAAGCGCAAAAGGGATTGCGCTTCTTCGGCAAAGCTTTGTTTGGAAGGGATCTTCCCTGAAGGAAGCTGGTGTTCCTTGAACGCACTCCGAAACTCTTCGAAACCAGGGCACAGCTGTTTCGAAGACAATTGGCTCAGGTCCGATAGGATATACTGCTGCAGGGCTGTGAGGTCCTTCACTGGTGTGTTCATTCCTTCGTCTTCGCTGATGGAGGAACCTGCCTTCAGCACAGCGTCCGTGGAGTCAAAGACCAGATCACAAAGGTTGTAAACGCAAATGTGATTCAGAAGTAGACCGCGGGCTCCTCCTTCATCGAAGGAGGCGCTAGTTTTACGAAACAAAGGATCCACAGCAAACTCCAGGTCAAACGTCTTTAATTGCAAGGCCTCTGGGTTAGTTTCTAGAGTATTAGCCTTGGCTTTTCTTCTCCGCTTTGGCCCATTTCCTTGTCCCGCTGTTGCATCTTGCCCGTTCCCATCACCATCTTCATGTCCGTTTCCATCTGTAGGGACCAGAAAGCATCAGTCATTACCATCCATTCCCAACGGTATCATTCACAACTCTCTTGGCCCAGCCAGCATCACCCGGTGGGAGAGAAAAAAGAAGCGCGAGGATATCAGAGGGAAGATGGAGGAGTTAAGTGAAAGAAAGAGAACGAGAGAAAGAGAGGATCTACCAGAATCAGTATCTCGTTCCTTGGCAGTCCGAGAAAGGCCTCCCAACACGCGGTAGGCTTCATTGTGTATGGAATCCACTCGACAGGAGTATATTTTGACACTGGCGTCGAGGGTGCAGCTTGCAGCTTGGAAGTTCGCGACACCACTCTCTGTCTCGGCGCTTTGATGTTGCGTTTGCAGCACGTCATCAATATGGTCTATCAGGTTGAGAGCCCACGAGTTTTTCTGTGTTATTTTCTGCAAAAAGAGAGGAGTTAGTATGGCACAAGAAGAGAAACAGGCAGGTTTGTACATACGTTCTCTGCACTAAGCTTGATACAGTTAGAATAGAGCTCTCTAAGTTGAGTACCAGAGAGATGTGTTCGTTGTTCAGAAGACCGAGCAGCAGCACCAGAACGGCGACGAGCAATTGACACGCGCCTACTCGTTGCAACCGGCGAATTAATATTATTGAAAACGCTAGAGGTTCGCGACAATGACTTTAGCCGCGCTCTTCTTTTCTCGGCGGCGTCATCGTTCTCTTCCAAGAATGACACAACGGCAACGTTATTTGGTGCGTTTTCTTTGTCGCAGGTCCCACCTTGCTCTCCTTTTGCTGGGGAGGGGGGTGCGCCGGAAGAGCTGTCGGTTCTGCTGGCTAGAGCACCCCATGCACAGCTTAGCCTGCGCTTTGAGCTACTGCAGCTTCTAGCAGTTGTGTTGTTACGCATCCGTCTATCAATCTATGGCTGGCCACTTGCCCTTTCTCTGTGTTGTTTTGTGGTTGTGGTTGTTGCGAGATGATGATGGGGTGGTGATACGCGCATCGCTCCAGTGGAAAATTTGGCGGGAGATCAAGAAGATCACCTGAGGGGCACTTTTGTCCAAAATGGGTTGCTCAAACCTTTTTCTCTTTTAAACACAGAAACCGTGCCCCTTCCTGCTCTTATCCAAGCGTGTAGTTGTTGTTGCTGCTGCTGCTCTGTAAAGCCAAATTTCTCTCTTCATACTCTCGCCTTGTGTGCTCCCGTCTTCCAGAGAACCTACCGTGAGAGGCCATTATGAATACGTTGCGAAGGCTAACGGGCAGCGCCTGCCCTGCAGACGGGGGAAACATCAAGGTATATTTCATGGACGGAAGCTACAAGAGTTATATCTTCCACAAAAGAGACACCGTGGAAGACTTGTGGCTGCAGGTCGTGGAAAAGCTTGGTCTGTCCAGGGAGGTAGCATTTTCTAGTTTCTTAACCTTCTCAGGTTGCGCTTTTACACTTTTATGGTTGACAAAAAAATAAGGGAGCGGAATGCTTTTACTTGTGGGCATCCTGTGACACGTTGGGTGAGTCGTTTTCCTTGAGAGACGTTTGTGGGAAACAACGAGTTAAAAATGTTACGTTTTGTAGAAATATTGCTTTATGCTGGCGAAAAACTTCAGAAGGTATTCAAAAGATGGCCAAAGACGTTCCTCAAGTATCATGAAGCAGAAGGAAATGCCTCCTTACCCAACTCCATGAACCGTGCCTGGAAAACTGCCAAAGAGATAAACCCCCTCGCCAAGACCGATGTGCCTGAAATGAAGTTGAAGTTCAGGACAACAGCTATCCTCCCCCTTTCTGTTGAAAGAAACATTAAGGGTGCATACTCTGCAACAGCAAACTCATGTTCTGCCCATCACTAACTGGAGTGAACGCATAACTGCAGATCCAATGGCGGTGTACCTGTTCTACACGCAAGCTGTCTATAATGTTATACATTCCAACTATCCCTGTGAGCCCGATCTGGCAGTGGAGCTAGCTGGTTTGCAGCTACAGAGGACTGTTGGCGACCACAATCCTGAAATGCATGTGGAGGGATATCTCATGAACGAGTACGTTGTGTTGACCCTCTTATGTTTGGCCAGCTCATCTCCGTTTGGTTGTACTGATTTTATCTGTTCCGTTTCGTTGCCTTTCTGCAACCAGCAAAAATCTGAACCTATATGTCCCGCACCACCTCGTTTCCAAGCTGAACACACAAGAGTGTGAGGCGATGATATTGGTACCTTCATCCTCACCTTTATCATACTGGTGTCGCCATATATTTTCCTTAAATGCAGTTTTCCCATCGGTCGGCTGCAGGAAAAACACAAGCAGTGCTCCGGAAAAGACCCCTTCATCGTGGAACTGCTATACCTACAACGTGTTAGACAATGGAAGTACTATGGCTCCACATTCTTCATTGCCGACTACACACCGGACACCACCTCATTCTTTGAACATCCGTTCCAGGGCGAAGTGCGCGTCGGTGTAAATATGGAGGGTTTGCACGTTATTGACCCCAGACAGATGGTCTGTTTCTCTCCTCCAGTTACATTTTGCTATCTTGAGGCTGACTTAATGACCAAAATATGAAAGAAAACAAAAACATATGGCTTCAGAGAAATAAAGGTGTGGACCTCTGGTGATAAGTTCCTTACCTTTGTTACCCCCCACGAAGACATTCAAAGGCATGTCTATAAAACCGCACAAGTGCGTACCTCCTGCTCTGCCTCGCCCGTCGTTCCCTTTCTCTTTTTCTCTTGCACTAATACATAATACGCCCCTCTTTGCCTTTGCAGGCAGAGCTGATTGATGACCTTCTTCACGACATCGTGAATGAGCTGAAGAAAGAAAAGGTAAAAATTGACTTCATCAGAAAGAAACAAGAAGAGAGCGATGGCTCGAGCCAAGGCGGCCCTTCTTCCAGCTAATCTTCTCCACTTGGCTGTCTGCAAAAAATAAAAACTTAGAATAAAAAAAAAGAAAATTAAAAAAGAAAAAAGAAGGAAAAAGATGCAAAGAGGAGGAAGAGGAAGAGGAGGAGAAAGAGGAAGAGGAGGAGGAGGAGGAGGAGGAGATAGAGGAAGGGCTGCCCCCAAAAAACGAAATGAAACATCGATAAGCCTGCTGAAAGGAAATTCTAATCCCCGGCAAACCGTGAAATTACTCCGTGCGTTTCCACCCCTCTAACCCCCCCTCTGGCTGAGCGCCTCGCCTTTGTGTGAGTGGCGCGACTGTTGGCTCACTGTGGTTCTTCTCTCAGAGGAAAAGCAGAAGTTTTACCAGAAATCAAAAACCGTGCGCAGCTACCAGCGGCTAAAGAAGAAACTAGGCCAGGAACCCCAACCACAAATAACTGAGTCTAAATCAAAACGCGAGAGTGGGCAGAGCTTCTATGACAAGGTTCGTTGGTGCTTCCCCCAACTGCTCGTGGCATCACACTCATCTCTCTTGTTGGTTGAATGGGCAGGTTTTCAGCGGCGAGCTGGATGGAAAGGACAAAGAAGAACTGGAACTTTTCACGCAGCAACAGTTTCGTCGGTCTAGAAAAGAAAAAGGTGAAGAAGAAGAAGAAGAAACCGAACTGAAAGAAAAAGAAGAGAACACAGAAGAAAAAGAGCGGGAAGAAAACAGTACCGCAGCGCACAAGTATGTGGACGATGCAGTGGAGAAGAGAAAAAATGCAAAGCCGGACCGACTTTACAAGGAAAAACAGTTGTGGGAGCAGAAGCAAGAAGTAAAACGTAAAGAAGAGGAAGCACGGCGCCTTCGAGAGTCGCAAAAGAAGAGAAAGAGGCAGGAGCGGAAGCAGAAGAGCGCACAGCTGCGTAAGCGAACAAAGAGAGGGCAACCCGTCATGAGCCACCTTCTCACTCACCTCGTTGCCAAGCTAGAACCAGACCAGCAAAAATAACAAACTCTCCCCCTCCACTTATCACTTGCCGCAATATGAAAGAGAGAACATAGAAGAGAGAAGAAAGAGGAAGAGTGGGGGACGTTAGACAGTTTAATGCAAAGTGGTGCAGCAGCGGATAGGAGTGAAAGGCACTAAAAGCCAATGCGCTGCTGTTCACAGACGGCACAAACAGGGGCCTCTTTTTGTTCGTTGATGAATGTACAGTAGGAACATGTCCACCCCTCATTGCCACTTTCTTCCGTCACTGTTGCTGGGGGCGTCGCGTCTCTCCGATGTTGCTGTGTGGGAGAAGCGCTTTGGCCTTGGGATGTTTGCCGCAAAGGAGGGTGGCTCTCTTCTGGCCGTTGTTGAGCTTGTTGAGGGGTGGCGGTGGTCTCCATGCTGTCAACAACGTCGGAAGTAGAGGATGAGGAAGTGGTGATGGAGGAAGAGGAGAAGGAGGTGGAGGAGCCAAGCAAGGCCGTGTCTTGGAAGCCTGTCTCGGGGGCGTGGTTCTCTGCTGGGTGACTATGGACAACCTCCATGGGAACCCCGTCGTGCTTAACTACAACCAAGGTGCTACCAGGAAGCACGTCATAATCACGCAAGACAGCCTGGTCTTTGTCTAACATTACACTTCCATAAAAGACCATTTGTTGGAAGGGCATTATGTCCATGTGCTGTAAAATTAACATTTTCAGATGCTCCACTGTTGTATCGCAACTGACCTCCGCCTCGAACTCTGTTATTACGAACGATGTCAGCAAGAGAAACAAGCCACCTTTTCAATGGAAAAACCAACCAACCAACTAACACACAAAAACAAACAAACAAACAAACAAACAAACAAACAAACAAACAAACAAACAAACAAACAAACAAACAAACAAACAAACAAACAAACAAACAAACAAACACGTACTGTTATAACTGTATGTGATAGTGCTGTCTTTGTGGCCTTCTTTGACAGTGACTTTCTTGTTCTTGAAGTTAAGCAGGTCAAGCCGCTCTTGGTGGATGCGCTGGAGCAAGCAAGGCTCGCAAAGACTAGGCTCAGATTTGACTTGGATGTCTGAGACGAGGCGTCCAGCCTGATAGAACTGGTCCTTCTTGATTACAGCAAAAGAGATAGGAGGGCCTCCTCCGTGACGGGCTACAAGCTCGTTCCACTGTGGCTCAGAAACCCACTCTAAGACGTTGTGGCTCCGTCTCTCGGTCTCGCTCTGGCGAAGTAGCTCTTCAAGATTGAATAGCAAACCATCGTGCTCTTGGCACAGCAGCACTGTGTTATCGACTGGGCCAGGAGAGGAGCGAGAAGGATCCTCCAAATACTTCCACCACTTGGCGAGCCATGACTGTGGTACTAGGTAGAAGGTACCCTCTCCCCGTGGGCTTTTCAGCTTGTTCATATCGTACTTCTTTGAAACCACATCAGCAAGAGCGCCTCTGGATTCCTCTCTGCGCTCCTTCTTTATCTGCTCGTGCTCCTCCTTTAGCTTTTTCTCTTGGTCCAAGCACTCTGGGCAGGGTTTGGTGGCAGGGGCTGGGAACTCTACCAAATTTGGGTCGTCATATTTGGCTCGTAACCAGGACCATACCTCTACCGGTACCCGTTCTCTTGCGTTTGAGTCTGGTGCCATATTCCCATGAGCACACTTGATGTCAAAGTTCATGTCGGGTATCAATGTGTCTTTTGGTGCTGCATTCTTCCATTCTAATTTAGAATATTAGTTCCTTTTGAAGAGGGATCTTCTCTCCTTTCTTCTTCCTTGCTCTCTCTCTCTCTCTCTCACTCTTGCATAGCTACTCATAAAGAGGAATAAGTACGATTAAGCCAATGCTTGGATATCCAGAAGCCAGGTGTGTCGGAATATGTGAAGCCCCTGCATTTGGAGGCGATGCGTTCTTTTTCCTTAAGCTCCTGTCTTTCCTTGACAATGTCGTCCCGCCAACGCTTGGTGCACTGAAGGCAACAATCGGCGTGGCTCAGTGCGGGTCCACCCCCGAACTCCTGGTGAAGGTTTTCCCAAGCATACTGGAGAACATAACGCACATTTAGCGATGGTCTTAACTGAAAGATCATTGAGTGAGGACATACCGTGCTGATCCTTTTCAACAGGGTAGGGTCAGGGATAACTTTGCCATGCGCGCACAGAATTTTACTATTGTCTATTGGGCCGGGCATGTTTCCGCGCACCCATTGACGGATCCATTCTGCGCTGATCCAATTGTAGTCATTTCTCTCGCCAACAGATAAGCTCTGCAAATTTTTCTCAGTTTAAGGAATCGAACTGCAACACACAAAACCTACCTTGTAGATGTGTTTAAATTGGTATTTCTCGTCTTGAATATCGCCTATAAACGCTTCTTTTTGTTCGTGATATTTTTCCACGCTACGAAGGAATGAATCTGTTTCTTGCTCCACGAGACTAGCAGCATCCTTGGGAGGAATGGGTTCTGGCCAACGCTCCATAATTAACTTGTTTCTGTACAGCAACATGTAGGGTGACTCCTCTGGAAAGAGAGCCTATTAGACAAGCAGAAGAAGAGTAGAAGGAGGGAAATCACAAATACCCATTCCCTTATCAGCAGTGAATTGAGTTGAGATCCCAAAATTGAGCGGCCGTTTTTTAAAGAACGGAAGTTCATCACACTCTGTCACCTTTTCATCGTCGAATCGCCACCATTTTTTCGATCTTTGCAACAAACAAAAGCAAACCAAACACGAATAAATTAAACGTCAACAGTAAAAGAGGGTTATGATTACACGCTAGAGTTGGCGAGAGACAGAGAGAGAGAGAGAGAGAGGAGAGAGACAGAGAGACAGAGAGACAGAGAGACAGAGAGAGACAGAGAACGGAAGAGGAAGAAAGATATTGTACTCGTTATCAAGAATATAGCTGATGTAGTGACCACCTGTAAAGACAAGAAGGGAGGGATAAGCATGCATGTAACGAGCACTTGCGGCAAAAAAAAAAGTGAGAGATTATGTACCATAAGCGCTGGGACCACAATGGCAAATTACAGCATAGATTTCATACACCAACTGGTCAGAACTACTGAGAGGTTCGTGCAGCCAGTGTGAGAGGTCAAGCTCCTTTGGAAATTCGATTTCTTGCATCACCTTCTTCTTGTTGTTTGTCTTTTTGTCGAACACAAAACGCATCAGCTGCAAATGCAATACCTGATAACAGCAAAAGAGAGTTGAATGTCAGGTAACACAGAAGTTGGTGGTCAAAATATAGAAAGCAAGAAGGTAGAATACTGGTGGTAGCGTTATCGGTTTAATACATCGCAATGCTTTTTGCCTGGCGCCACAGCCTTCGCATAGATACCTGTATACATTCATATTATAACGAGCCAAAGATGACAAAAATACTTCAAAATATCTCGTACCCTTCCAGTTCTTCATCGCCGAAATACTGCTCAAAACTTTCTAAAATATTCTTTTTGCCCTGTTATTATATCATGTCCATACAGCAGCAACAGTCAATACAAATGGCCTAAGAGAGGCTGAGAGGGAGAGAGAGAGAGAGAGAGAGAGAGAGAGAGAGAGATGGAACCTCGATATGAAGCTCTAGCTCATAAAACTCGCCGTTCTGGCGGGATATACGGTCGCAAGCGCTACAAGTGGTAACATAGGCATACTTGCCAGCAAACTGGTTTTTGATCAAGTTGCGAACGTGGGGGTGGCGGGATTTAGCAAACCTAGCCTCCAGATATGATATCAAAAGTTTATAGAACCTTTTTGGTTGATTGAATATTAATGTGGTTAGTGAGCGAGCACATGTTAAGCAGAAGGTGTGGGACATACTCCTGGGCATCTTGTTGGATGGATGTTTTGATCTTCAAACTTTTCGTAAATCTATACGGAGCAAAATACTTTTGCGTGCCATGCTGCAAGTGCGCAAAGAGAAGGCGAAACTGGAAGCAAACGTCATCCTCTGTCATTGGCTCTCCCGCTTTCTGAAAACAACAACACAAAAGTCATGTTAGCACGTTGCCTCCAAACAAAATAGCATAAAACAATTATGGCAACAGAAGATATATAACGAACCCAAACGACAAATAGAAAGGGAGAAATAGGACAATTACCTCAGCGCTATCTTCTTCTGTAGTTTCTTCGGGAGACCAGTCAAATACTCCTTGCCTAAACGCCTTGTTCATGTACAAAGCCTGCAACAGACTGTTCATGTAACATGTAGCACCCAAGTTCTATACATGAAGCATCGGCGTTAGCTTTTTTCCACTTGGCCAAAAACATATAAAAGAACTCTCCACTATTGTCGCTGCTCAAGCATTTCCTCTCTCTCTCTCTCTCTCTCACGAATAGAAAAAGGGAGACCTTGAGGCCGACAAAGCGTTCGCCCTCCCGCAGCAATTCCTGGGGGTTGCTGCCGATGCGTTTAACGAGAACAGCCTCCTCGTCGGCCTTGATCCGCTCCAACTCCCCAAGCGCAATAAAACAGTTGGGGTTGTCTATGCAATGCTTTTCTTTGCCAAAAGTGACAGCGTGTGCGCGGCTGTTACGGTCTCCTCTTTTGCACTGTTCCCTCTTAATGTGGTAGAGATAGTTGACATGCTCTTGGGTTATGGTCGACTCTTGCAACAACCTCTCCAGCTGCGCATCGTAACTAGGCCCCGTAGGTCGTGACCACATAATGTTGGCTTGCTGGTTACTGCTGCGAAAGCGAGTTACAGAGGCAAAAGCGGCCCTTTGTTTCTCTTCTGTGTGGGTCTGCCTGCTGCTGCTGCTTCACAAAAGAAACCCCTCCCTCCCTCCTGCTGTTCTTTTGGTTAGCTGAAGTACCCCACAAATTACTCCTCAGGCGACCCCCTCTCTTTTTTTTTTTTCTTTTTCATCCCACTACCACCACCATCCCCTTTTTTTTATTATTATTATAATTTTTTTCTAGGAGAGTGTACGTGTGCGTGTGGAGAGGAGTTTGGGTTGAGTTTGTACCCCACCCACCCACCCCCTACTACTGAACCAGGTTAACAAGAGAGGAGTGTTGTGTGTGTGGAGAGGAGTTTGAGTTTGAGTTTTATTGGTGGCAATTGCCTACAAAATGTGCTCCCTCTAATCCAGCCGCTTGCATTTTTGGTCAAGCGGTTTGGTTCGCTTTGGAGCGAGATTATAATTTTCGAAAAGGTGTTGGCTTCTGTTTATGTTGGGTCCGCCTGTGCTGAGCCCTTCAAACCGGTTCACGCTTGCTTGCGGACCCAAAAGGAGTGCCACCCACATTTATTTTTTCACAAAGAAATAACAATTAATTCTTGTTATGCGATTTACAAGCGAAATCTTTTTTTAACAATCCGTTCCTGCTGAAGAGATCACCCAAGGAGGTAGGCGAGGGAGGGTGAGGGAGAGAGAAAGCTTACTAGCAAGGTTTGATAAAATTTAAAAAAAAATTGAATCGGGTTTAAATCTTGGTAGACATGTACTGGTTATAGACCTGCATGTTGCGGCGCAGGATGTCTTCACAGGGTCCCATCACACGCACAAAGCGGTCGCGGTCCATCTTCACGCACTTACAATCGCCAACAGCAACCACAGTAGCAGCCCGTGGTCTGTTTGTCAACAAGGATATCTCTCCAAAGTAGGACGAAGAGTGTAGTCTTGCTATCTCTGCTGCCTCCCCATTTTCCTGCTTCTGGAGGACCTTGACCTCTCCCTGCACGTCTTCCTTAGTGACTGCCAACGTTCTCTCTCCTGACACAACAAAAGAGCAACAAGAGCGGTGTACATACCTCCACAATAATATAGAATGTGTCGCCCTCGGCACCTTGGTGTACAATAACCTCCCCATCCTTGAAGAGAGCAGGCTCCAGGGCATCCGCTACTGTCAACCTTTCATACTTGGAGAGCGGCGCTGTTAGGCACACATGTGTCAGTATCATGCAACACCAAGCACAAAAGACTGAGGAGAACGCGTACCCAAAATGGGCACCTTCTCTAGGAAGCTCTCGTAGAGTTTTCGCTTTCGAATGGTAGCTCCCATCAAGATACGTCTGTAGGTCACACGACCAATTGCCCACAGTGTGCAGTCTGTTGTTGCCTATTATTTGTCATTGTTGGTATCACCATAACAAAGTTAAAAGAAAACAAAGGATGGCATACCTTGACGGTGGCAGCCCTTGCGGTTCCATATATCAAAGCGAGCTCTCCAAAGCTGCCATACTCGCCAACAACCATCACCTTCTCAGCTGGTTGGCCCTCCTTTTCCACCCAAACCTCGCACTGACCAGAATCCACCACATAAAAGTTGTCTCCAGCATCACCTACAATAATGAACATGTGAGACTTGCGCACAAAGGAAAACGAGAGAGAGAGAGAGAGAGAGAGAGAGAAGGAAGGAGGGAGAGACCCTGTTTAATGATAATGTCACCGGCTTTGTGATGAACGACGAACATAGCGTCGAAAACTTCTTTGCGCTCCTCCTCTTCAAGGTGGGCAAAAAGAATGTTGTGGCGGAGGGCGCGCTCCAACCTCTGCTGTGTTTCAGGGTCTTTGGGCACGGCAGCTTCATAGGGCCGCTCTTCCAGCTCGTTAGTGTCGACGGGCTCGCTGCAGATGGCCATGCGGCGTCTGGGCGCGCTCCTCATTGACAAAAAGTGTGCGTCTTCCTCCTCGAGCTCGGGTGCAGCACCAGAAGCTCCACCGACGTCCATACCTGCTTCGTCCTCTTCCTCTTCTTCGCGTTGAAGAGAGGATTTGTTAAGTTTGTCTTTGCCCTTGTCCTCTTCAACGCCTTGTTGCTGGTGAGTGGTTTTCTTAAGCTCTTGCTCCAATTGCTCTTTGTTGTCTTGGAGGTACTGAACCAAGTAGTCCACAGCGTTGGCTGGTTTTTCAGCGTAGAGCTGAGAGGCCAGCGCCTCCAAGATCTTGTCCACGCCTGTTTCCTTCAAGTAATCTTTCTGCCCTTCCGCCATTTCTTTCAAGGTTTCTTTTTATGTATAGGAATGAATGTAAGCGAACCACAGACAACAGCGCTGTTTTGTTTTGCAACAGAAGAAAGACAAAGAACAACAACAAAGGCAGAAGGAGGGAGGAGGATGTACACTCTGCTATATATATATTTTTTAATTTTTTGCTGTTGTTGGAAAAGCCCTCCCTTTCTTCTCTCTCTCTCTCTTGCGGCGTGCCCCCCTTTTGTTGGTGGCGCCGCACGCAAAGAAGAAGGCACGCCAAAAATAGGGCTGAGCCGGGTCAGTTGCCAAGAAACCGTCTCATGGCAACAGGTTGTTAGGAGATTCCTCCTTGTCCATGACGACACGATTTGATATAAAAAAATAGGAAAAGAAAAAGGAAAACGATGGCAGAAGAACGAGAGAGAGAACAATCCGCTGGGAAGCCCATCCTTGCCGTTGGTCCCTCCGATGCTCCTCGACTACGACTACGCTGGATTTTAGGGGTTGGGCTTATGGTCGGGGTGGTGTTCATTTGGGTGAGCTCTAGCGAGTTAATGCAGTTTATCTTTAAGGACAACCACTTTGGACATCCCTTCTTCCTGACCTACTTTTCCACTTCTCTTTTCTCGATCTACTTGTTGGACTACATTCGCGACCTCAAGTGAGTAGTTTCACTGGAACAATCGTGTCTCGCTGTCATTTACACCCTTTTTCCTGTAATGAACCATCCACAGATGTTTTCGAAAGAAAGCTGGCTCTGAAGGTGGTGAGGCAAAAGATAAAATGCAGGCTGGTCACCGCTACACAAACCTTCAAGACGAAGAGGAGGCACTGAGCATCAACACCACCGCTTCCACAATCACCGTCGCACCGTTCAGCTCGCGGGAACTTGCCAAGATAGCGCTAGTCTTCTGCCTCGTTTGGTTTATTGCCAATTACAGCTACAATGCTAGCCTTACCCTAACCTCTGTTTCTTCCAACACCGTTCTCAGCTCCACTTCAAGCACGTTTGATCTTTCCTGCTGCCTTTCTCTTTCTCTCTCTCTCTCTCTCTCTCTCTCTCTCTCCCTCTCTCTCCCTCTCTTATGATTGTTCTGCAATCTTCACGTAACAGGTCTTGGTACTCTCATCCTTAGCGTGATGTTCAGAGTGGACACCTTTTCCCTGCCCAAGTTGCTGGCTGTGTTGCTTACGTTAGTCATCCCTTTCCTCGTTACAATCGTACATTTGCTTTGCACTCATCCATGAAGTGCAATGCAGCTTGGGCGGAGTGGCGATGGTCAGCTTTAGTGATGCTAAAGACGACCAGAAAGACCGCTTATGGGGAGACTTGCTCAGCCTGCTTAGTGCTATGTTCTACGCCCTCTATGCTACCCTCCTCAAAAAGATGATTCCTGACGAGTCCAGACTGAACGCATGTCGTTTCTTTGGTATATATACCTACCCTTTGCTGCTTCCTTCTTCTCTGCACCATAACAAACATATCTTGGAAATGAAAACAAAACCACACAAAACAAAAACAGGGATGGTGGGTACATTCAACTTTGTAATGCTATGGCCAGTCATTATAGTGCTACACTACACCGGAGTGGAAGAGTTTAGCGTGCCAGAGTGGAAGGTGTGGCTCTACCTGTTGGCCAACGGCTTGATAGGGACAGTACTCTCCGACTTCTTGTGGTTGTGGGCCATACTGCTGACTAGCCCACTGGTGGGGACCGTAGGCCTTAGCCTTTCCATACCCATCGCTATGGCCGCTGACATTGTGCTCAAGAAGGACACACGGTTCACGTTCATGTTTCTGGGAGGGTCGCTGTTGGTGGTCGCTGGTTTCCTTCTCGTCAATCTGGCTCCCGTTGTCTCCTCCCGTTTGAATGGCGTGCTTGCTCGTTGGCGGAGGCCGCGCCCAAGCCCTTCCATTGCCGGCCCTGAGGGCGAAGACGTCGTCGGGCTTATTCTATAATACACAAATGAACGAAGCCTGCTTTATTTTTCGAGACGACATGGAGGGAGGGCACGTGCTGCACGAAGAGCCTATTCCCCCTCATGCACCAACCACCAACACCTGCCACACACACACACACACACGCACACCCCCAAACCCCTCTGAGGCACCCCTGGACACCCAACTAGAAGCCAGGAGGAGGAGGAGGAGGAGGAGGAGGAGGATCAGTCAGTTAGTTGTGTACACAATGAGCTCTCGCTTGTTCTTCGTTGGTGGCAACCTCAAATGCGTACGTATTTGCTCTGAGCTGCTTGCGCCTTGCCAAGACGGCTGCCCCCTTCTGCTTTTTTTTTTTCCCTCGACTGTCCCTGTTGAGCTCACTGGTGGTGCACCTTCTTCTTTGTGGCCGTTAGAATGGGGGACGTGACTTTTTGCAACGCCTGATCAGCGAGTTTAACGCAGCGGAACTGCCCCAAGAAGTTGGTACGTGGGAACAGGTGCCCTCCCGTTTATTTAGTGTGGAACGATTGACCTAAACGCGGGCTGACTGCTTCTATGGCTCTATACTGTACCCCCAGAGGTGGTGGTAGCGGCGCCTGCCCCTTATCTCACCCTTTGCAAGGAGTCAGTACGCCCCGAGTTCGCCATTGCTGGGCAAAACTGTTACTTCCAACAAGGCGCCTTCACTGGCGAAGTCAGGTTCAGCTGATTTGTTTTCTTTCTCTCTCTCTCTCTCTCTCTCTCTCTCTCTCTTCACTGTCTGTACTCTCCTACCAACTTGGACTAACAACTGCCTCCTGTATGTTTCTCATGTGCAGCGCAGAGATGCTGAAGGACGTTGGAGCCAGCTATGTCATTTTGGGGCACTCTGAGAGGAGGCACATCTTTGGCGAAACTGATGAGGTTTGTTTGTGTGCCCTGCCACCACCATACCAACCCATGTGCTGCCCGTCCCATCCCCTTTTGTAACCCAATCATATGATAGGTGCTGGGCAAGAAGATCGCTGCAGCCTTGCATCATGGGCTGAAGGTCATCGCTTGTGTGGGCGAAAAATTGGAAGAGCGAGAAGCCGGAGAGACCTCCGCCGTGGTCTTTAGGCAGTTGCAAGCTTTTGCCGGTTGGTATCTCCCGCTGCTGCCTTTTGCGCAACGACCGCTAACCTTCCACTTCTTCAATTCAAGACAACGTTAAAGGTGGGTGGGAGAATGTGGTGATCGCCTACGAGCCCGTGTGGGCCATTGGCACTGGCAAGACGGCAACACCAGAGCAGGCGCAAGAGGTTCATGCTGAGATTCGCCAATGGCTAAGCGAGAGAGTGAATGCCGAGGTGGCGGCTTCCACCCGCATCATCTACGGTGGCTCCGTCAAGCCTGACAACAGTGGCGATTTGGCCAAGCAGCCTGACATCGACGGCTTCCTCGTTGGTGGATGCTCTCTAAAGTCCAGCGACTTCCTTCAGATCATTTCTGCGGTTAATCAAAGAAAGTGAAGGGTGTGCATATAACAGCCAAACAAAAAAGTCCAACCAACCACACTATTCTGTTTCTAGAAAAGAATAGCAGGGTGACAACAAAAGTTCATCTCCTCTTCCGGCCACCAAACTGCTTTCTCTGCCCTTTACCCTTTCCTCTTCGCTTCCTGGCTTTCTCTCTGACGGAGAGCTTGCGCTTGTCCTGGATGGCTTTTTTCTGGCGAGCCATCATGAAAGGCTGGTTCTTCTCCTTTTCCTTGTTGGTAGTACCGCCTGCGCCGGTCTTGATGGGCCTGCCGAACTTTTCTCGCCCCTCTCTGCCCTCTAGCACCATCGCCATTCGCTCTTCCTTGGCCATCCTTTGCCGCTTTCGATACCCTTCGATGCGACCGGGGTCCACCAGCGTTCCTATTCCAGTTTCTGGTCCGCCATCATCCTCTTCGCTCTCTTCACTCTCTTCTTCCTGTACCTTTCTTCTCTTCCTGTTGATGTGGCTTGCCCGTTCGCTATTTTCCTCTGTTGAGGCTACGTTCGCTCCCTCTTCTTCTTCCTCCTCCTCCCCCTCCCCCTCTTCTCCTTCCTCTTCTTCGTCTTCGTCTTCGTCTTCCTCTTCCTCTTCCTCGCCTTCTCCGCCAGAAGATTGCCCACCTGTCGCAAGAGAGATAGGCACTCCTCCCTTTTTCTCATCAATGAACCAGCTTATAGGTTCTTCATTGGTGCCCTTTGCACGCTCTGTTTCTCCATCATTACTCTGTCCCAAAAGCTCCATTTGAACGGGACGGAGCTCTCCGTATTCTTTAGGAACAATAGTGAGGTCCGCAAACTTGCCCTACGGACACAATAGACGCAATGTTAATGAGATAACTAACAATGTTCAAAGAAAGAAGGTTACCCGGTCTTTTTTGTGCAGCAACATTGGATTCACGTTTCGATACAGGGTTATGAGAGAGCGTGCTGCCATCATTACTCCCTTATCATGTGACTTTTTGAACACGGTCAATTCTCTCAGCATCTGTTTTGTCATTGCACATGGCTGTCGTGCACATATTTCTCGTATCGTGTTTATACTACAGAGAGAGGAGAGAGAGGGAGAGGGGGGGGGGAGAGAGAGAGGACATAAGAATTGAAGCTACACGAAAAAAAAGGGTAACAAACCCTATGGCTATCACTTCAGGTGCACAGTGCTCACTTGCAAAGTTGTTGGTAAGAGTATTGAGGAGAGGTTCCAGCGCGTCTGGTGGGATCAAGTCATGGCAGGACTGAGCAGCGATAGCTAGAATCAAGGTTATATCTTAAGGAAGACGTATTGTGTTAGCCTCCAATAGAAATATTGATCAAGAGAGAGAGAGAGAGAGAGAGAGAGAGAGAGAGGTAAACTAGAGCATACGTTCTTGGTGGGGCTTCACATATTTCAAAACATGAGAGTAAAAGTTGAGGACCATGAGCTTATGAGATGACATAAGCCGAGAGATGAGGTTCATCATCATTATTTTGACTTCAAATTTATCGTTGGAGTGCTTGAGGCAACCCAGCAGTTTCTCGGTGTAGCCTTGTGGGTTGTTCACCAACTCAAGAGCAGGAAAATTAGGTTGCACCTCCCGTTCTGCGTTGGTCTGTTTTCTGGCCTAAATATTGAAACGAAGTGTACTTGATGAGAGAGAGAAAGAGGGAGAGAGAGAGAGAGAGAGAGAGAGAGATAAGACGTAAGGAATGGAGGCCTGACCTTTTTGAGGGCTTTCTCAAGACGGCGTTTTCGCTTCTTGGTTTTGCCAGCACGAGTGCTATACTTTTCCCTAGCCTCTTTCTCCGTCAGGGTTTCCTTGGTAGCAGCCTCCTCGTCCTCGTCATCGGGTGCGTCTACCGTCAAGAAGAATTTGAGGGCGCAGGTCTTGATTTTGGCATTCGGAGAGAAGACAGCCTCGCTGATCACGTTTACCGTTTTACTGTCGTTCCTGTTGGTGCAATTGTTTAGCGTAAGTCAAAAGAAGAAGAAGAAGAAGCAGAAGAAGCAGAAGCAGAAGCAGAAGAAGCAGAAGTAAGAGGAATGCTAGGTCAGAAGGAGAGATGGTAAACAAGGCAACCAACCAAATCCGTTTACGGTACAGTTCGATCATGACATCGACCGACTTTTTGGCAGCAACTTCATTGGTATCGGCAAGCATGGTGTACATGAAGTTCTGGAGGGTGCGATTCACCTTGTGGTTCTTTTGTTTCTGGTTGAGGTTCTTGATGTCGCTAACAATGTGAGTGTAGAGAAGGGAGCGCAAGGCCTTGTCATGGCACCGGAACAACATGAAGAATAGGCGCAACAAGCTTGTCGGTGGCAACAAGTCCTTGTTGCGCATGAGGATGAGGGCCTTGACCAGAGCTCTCCGCAGTTCCGGGTCCAGCACGGAATAGTTGTTCTCGAGGAGCTCCATCAGTTGGTTGGGGAACTCGGCCAATTGTTGCGGATAACAGGCGGCAACCTGACTGAGGTAGTTGATGAGGGCAGCAAAAGCCTCTGGGTCTTTGGAGGGTTTCAGCTTGAAGATCTCCATTTCCGTTTGGTAGTGGCGGTACTGTAACAGAAACTCATCGCGATAGGAGTCTGGATCCCGTTTGCAGAGGTTCTGCAACTGAATGAGGTCCATTGGCGTGAAGGCACTCAAAAAAACAGGTGAGGGTAACAGTAACTAAAAGGTGGCCTCCCTTTGAAGCGGAATAAAGAACCCAGCCAAGTTTGCGTAGCAAGGAGGCAAAAAGTGGCAGCTGCTTCCTTTTCTTCTTCTTTCCTTCTTCTTTCTTCCTTTTCTTCTTCTTTGCTTTTCATCGGATCCCTGGAGAACCATGCCCAGCCGCTAACCCTAACCTTGAAATCTCACTTTCTGCTGCCTCAAAGGGCAACCTCCAGTTTATTACCTTTCCAGACAGGGCTGAGCTCGTGCCCCTTGCCCCGCCTATCCTCCCCAGCCCTAAAAACTCTCCTTGTTGGTTGTTGTGGAACACTTGTTCTGTTGAAGTTGAATTGGGGAGGGAGGGAGGGAGGTTTGGCTACCCATCCTTTCTGAATCCTACAAGGGTTCAGCGGAGCGACAAAGAGACTCAAATAGATATTGCGGGGAGGTGTCGCTGCAAGAAGAGGTTATCCCTTCCTTGGCGAAGAGGGACGAGACCTGAGACTGCTTGGCCGTTTGGTGATAGCAGGCATGAAGCGGATCTTGTTGGCCAGGCAGAAGGCACTAGAGAAGCTTGGCAAGTCAGAAGTCACTGAGGACCCGGAAGCCCTACGAAACCAGTTACTGGTACATGCTGCATCGTCCTTTGTCAAAAGTATAGGCAATAGGGCCTCCTGACAGCTCTTTTTATCACAACCTTAGAGAAACCACGAGAACAAGCATGGCATGTCGGACGTGGTGAAACGGTTGGAAAAATATCACAGAGACAGCGAGACCATCGTGGAAGATTCCAGGGGGGTCTCTTCTGCTCTGCTCGAGTATGCTCAAGTCCTCAATGCTGGTTACGGAAAAACATCCCTTGGTACCTTCCTTTATTCCTTTTTACTACTTTGTTCGTTTCTGCTTCTCCCAACTCTGCCTCCGCCTATGGATTTTCTCAGGAACGGTAGTAGAAAGGTTGGTGGAGCTTCAATCGAGCGTGCAGGGCATACAGAACTCTTTGGTAAGACTCCCAGGCCATCCCACTTTTAATACATCTGTAACCAACCCTTGTTCTGCCAACACAGAACCAGGAA
Organism: Balamuthia mandrillaris; assembly: GCA_031835245.1. Taxonomy (NCBI): domain Eukaryota; phylum Discosea; order Longamoebia; family Balamuthiidae; genus Balamuthia; species Balamuthia mandrillaris. The sequence continues at coordinate 225,721 of JAVKOQ010000041.1, read as the reverse complement.
ATGAAAGAAACCATTGTCTGCATGGAGACTCTTTTGCGGTCGGAAGTCCACGAAGCCATGGTTCGTTCTCTTTCCTCGCACGCTCGCGGAGAGGAGAATAAGGATCATGAAAAAAAAGAAAAGAAAAGAAATTAAGAAACAAGAAGAGAAGCAAACTGAAAGTCTTTTGCTTTTCCACGCTGATCGTACAACAATGGTTGTGATAACCTAGGGGTGGAAGGCGAAGCACGAAAGAGCACGGTTACGATATGACGCAGCTCAGGCCAAGCATAAAAGCGCGACAGAGAGGGCCAGGAAAACAGGAGCCCAAAAGGGTGTTGCAGAGGCGGAGAAGGAGTTGTTCGATTGCAGGAAGGAGTATGAGCTCTTGGGCAAAGAAACGCTTTGTGCACTGCTGGTCATCAATGAGAAAGTGGAATGGACTTTGTTGCAACGGGTGCGCTGTTTTCATTCAAAGATGATTATTTTTGCGTTTTGCGCGCGGGTCGCTAATGCGTTGCTGCTTGCCGCAGCTGTGCGACCTCATGGAAGCCTACGACTCGTTTTTCAGCAAGGGTTCTAGCTTTACGGCAGCTCTAAAACAACAGTTCTCCTCATGGAGAGAGGCCGTGAGCCAGGTTTATATTACGCCTCTGGTCTTCTTCGTTTGTGTTACGCCGAGTCAAACGTGCTTTCCTCCAAAACAAAACCATGCCATACAAACAGGGCAAACAAGAGTGGGAGGACTTAAAAACTAAACAAGAGAATGTTATAGCGAGGGCAATTGATCTTTCTGACCTGAGCGAACTTGCCAGCTACAAAAAGGTTTGTCCACATATGTGTCTGGTTTTGCAAATGGTTTAAAACTCTCCTTTTTTGTTGACATGATAAGAAGACCCAGAAACATTTTTTTGGAGTGCCATTAAACGATTTATGGCAAAGAGACGGCGGCGTGCCACCGCTTATCAAAGCAGCAATAGACCATCTACACAACGTAAACGGTATGCTATCATCGCTAGGCAAAAATATTCTCATACTGACCGCCGCACAGCCATAAAGACGGAAGGTGTGTTTAGGATATCTGGTAACATCAGGACTCTTGAATGGTTAAAAGCTCGGGCGGACAGCGGTTAGAACTGCTCTACTTCAACTGCCTACACGTTTTTTCTTGTTTGTTTGTTTGGCTGCAGTTTTGACTTATTTAGTCTATGACAAACGCTACTCCCTCTGCTGCAACTGCTAGGTGAGCACGTGGACTTTAACACAGTGGACGATGTAAACTGTGTGACGGGCTTTATAAAGCGGTGGTTGCGGGAATTACCAGAGCCAATCATGACATTTGCTCTTTACAATTCATTTTTAGAGCTTGGGCGTATGCTATTTCTTTGCTCTATTATTTTTTTGAATGGAGAATGGGCTGTTGACCTTGCGAACTGGTGAAAACAATGATCAGGACGGCCACAACTCGAGTCCAGCATATTTATACAAGAGACGAAACGTTTGATATCTCAACTGCCGCACTGTAATTACGCAATCTTGGAATTAGTGCTAAAACTGTGCATGGATACCCTTGCCCACAGTCAACAAAACAAGATGACGGCTGCTGCACTTGCAACCGTTTTAGGTCCTAATTTACTGTTCATAGAGAATCCCAACCCAATGACCATGATGGAAGATATGCAAGCTGCTAACGTTGTGGTGGAGAGAATGATATGCTACTACCTTGAGATCTTTGAGGGAAGGCCGAGCGAGCCAACCTCCTGCCTTGACCGGCATCAGTTTGATGTTATTTCGTCCAGAGCAGAACAAACAAAAGCAGCTTCCATCGCCGCGGAGCTGATGGAACAGTTTAACGCGAAAAAAATGGGTGAGATACGTCTGCCTTCCAACACACTCTCTCGAACTTATGTAATGAGTTTTGATGTGATCAAAAACAAACAAAAACCAGGTTATCCTGCGAAAGCCAAACAGCCCGGTGAGCATTCAACAGAAGCCAAGAGAAAGACAGTGGGCGTGGCGTGGGGCACTAATCAGGTCATCACATTCCCCTCCCTTGCAACCAGCTCAGAGCAACAACCCAGGGGCTTCGCCCAGCCAGGTCGCATTGGCGAGGGCGACAACAGAGACAAGCGGCAGTCAGCTCCACCTGGTATCTTCCAACAGGTTGAACCATCGCCATCTCCTAGATCCATAGTCGTAAAGGAGGCCTCCTCTGCTGCTAGCTCTTCCACTTCCTCTGTCACAACCACTGGCCCTGCTACCCTCGCTTCCACTCCTCCCCCTACTACGACCGTCTGGAAGGTTTACGTTCCGCAAGAAAAAGAGAACAGAGAGCGTGTCCAAGCAACGGATATCAGCTCCACCTCGCCCAAACCAGCTGCGGCATCAGCCACCCCCCCAACATCTCTCCTTCCTCGCCTCCAACAAGAAGGCCTCCCCCCTAACGATGACCCGGTTGCTACAGAGGCTGTAGGAACACTGCCTAACTCATCTTCTCTATCGCAGCAACCTGGTGGAACATATTCCTTCCTCCTCTCACCGACAATATCAACAAAAAACTTGTTGAGTCGTTGTTTGAAGGAGGAGGAAGCTCGTGATGCTGCCAGCAAAGCGGGAGACAAGGGGCAAGGTCACATTGTCAGAACATTGGCTACCGCGCTTATGGAGTTTACGGTGGCCGTGAAAAACGCTCAAGATGCCTCCTCCTCCGCAACGCTGAGTTCTGTCCAGGTGGAGAGGTTGAGCTCCTCCCTCAAAGGTGTGGCCTTTGGTATTAAACAGCTGTTTGGGGAACTGAAGCAAGGACTGGAGATATACCCAGAAGCTAAAGCTAAAACTCTGGCTCATTCCCAAATGTTGCAACGGAACGCCAAGACCCTCATTTTGGCAGCTAAGCAACTTGGCTCCACGGATGCTTCTTCTCTCCCAACGGAAGGACCACCTATAATCACTTCCATTGCTGGTGCTACCTTCGCCCTGGTCTACGCGCTGAGCGGTCTCTTTGCTATTCTCGACTATAACAGCCTTCCGTCCATGGATGACCTCATTCCTTTGATCCAAACCTGCACTCAACACATCGCCAAGATATTGCATATAGCGCTGGGTGCATCTGATGAAAAACTTGATGAGCAAGCTCGCTTTGCGCTTATCTCTATCGAGCACGTACGTACCATGTTCCGCACACTCTACATTCCCCTCCTTACCCTGGTTCTCCACAGCTCTCACAAGTGGTGAGCATCAAGGCAGCAGAGATCGTGAACCCCGATGTGCAGAACAAGTTGCTGGATAGCTGCGAACAAGTGCACAAGAGACTCAACCAACTGCTGCAGAACGCCAGGACTCACATGTCCCATCGCGAGAGAAGATCAGCGCAGACACAGGGCATATCTGATACGGCAACGACGACTACCGAGGCTCAGTTGAGAGATATGTTGCGGGGTATTGCGGCGGAGCTTTTGCAGCTGACAAACCTGCTGAGCTCAGACCATACCATGGTGACTCTTACTCCAGAGAATGAGGACAAGTTAATGAGAACGGCATGCCTCCAGGTGGAAGAAGTGGTGGCAGACCTGTTCGAGGACAGCAGCATGACGCAGTTCGAGCAGTTGATGGTGGAGCAGCTAAAAGGCCTGCTAGAGAGCATGCAGGAGGTACAACATCTTCTATCCAAGCAAGATTCGCCAGCTTCTCAACATCATAATTTGCACACGCACATACAACGCATGTTGCAGCTGCTCACGCACATTACCGCTATCAAGAATGCTGTCATCCAACACTGCCCTGATCCAGAGCTGGTCAGCCAAATTCAGCTCCACAGCAAGGCCGCCCACCATTACCTCCACATAATGTGCCTTGACGTTTCAGCCCTGCTGCTGCGGCAAGAACCTACCACAGCCACATCGACTGATTTTCCACTTCCTCCTCTGGCACAGGCAGCGTGGGGTCTCTCCAACGCTCTTTCTCCCCTCTTCACTGACTTTTTTGTGGCATCCTGCATGTCTTCCGCTTACTCTTCTTCTCCCGCCTACATGCTGTCTCTCATCGATGGGAGTGTCGAGGGATAGATTGTTAAGTTCCCTCATTGCAAAATGTATGTGTAATGTAGTAAACGAAGAAGCTTTTTGTTAAAAACTTTGGCAGAACAGCATTAATACACTATCCCATAGCAGAGACTCAAGCGGAGCCTTCCTTTTGTGCCATGGCAGTTATTTCCGCAGTTGCAGCGTCTCGTTCAGCCCATGTTAGTTCATACCACCGCTTGCCGCTTCTCTTCTCCCACTGAAGTTGCACACACACACAAGAAAAATTGTGAGATAAATGCAAGCAGACCAAGAAGGACCAGCAAATGGGCGTACCTCTCGCACTTGACGATAAGAATGGAGGCGTGGCTGATACTGCATTGATTCATTTACAACTTTCTTGTTATGTTGTGCTGTGTGCAGTGCAATGATGTTATGAGCATAGTTTCAGCCAGAGCGCAAAAGAAAGAGACTTGATGTGTTGCATACCAACTATTTCCCACAGCTCTTTGTCCTCGTCATCTTCGTCAGCCACGTTAGCATTACACCGGCCAATTTTGGCTGATTGGTGTGTTTTGGTGGAAGTTGGTAGCTTTGTTTTGTGGCTGATCCTGGACGAGGTACGTTGGTAGTTTGAGGTAGGCGCTTTACATATGTGAACCTCTGATGTTATCTTTTTGGAAGGCTTACTGGCGTGGGTTTGTACAGACCGGCCACTTGTGGCGGTAGGGTTAAAAATAGCAGGAAGCTTGGAAGAATGTGAAGAAGGGGCGAAGACATTTTGTGCTGTTACATCGGAACAAGGAATGACCTGGGATGAAACACGACGGGAGCTATGTTGGCGTTTAGAATGGTTTTTTTGATTGCTGTGCCTGTCACGTGGAGGAATGTCTTCGTTGTGGCGTCGGTCAGTACTTGTTGGAGTGAAGCGTGTCTCACAAACACCATTTGTGGTTGTTGTTGTTGCAGCCATCTGTTGTTGGTTTTTGATGGGTTGGGGAAGGTCGAATAAAGCCAAGGAGGAAGGCAGACCGATGGCTGACCGTCGAACCCGAGAGGGCTTGCCTCTGTGGTGGCCTGCATCAGATGGCTCTTTGCCAAAAGCATGAGAAGCATTGTTGCTGTTGGTTGCAGGAGCACCGAAAATGGCTGTGCGGAGAGAAAGAGGAGAACGATCCTGAAGAATGCGGGGATGATAGTGTCGCCCATTGGCTGAGGGATTATAACCAGGGCTCAGAACCCGCTGTGCTGCACCGAGCTTGCTTCTTGATGGAGAGGGAAGGGGATGGCCCCCGCTTGTGTTTGCCGTTGTGATTGCCACTATGGCTGCCGGACTAAGCGGTGCACGTGCCGCAGGAGAGGAAAAGCTTGGTAACAAGGATATTGAAGAAGAGGTCAACGAGGTTGGAGAGGGAGCATAGAACCTTGGTTCTGAGGTAGTCGGTGTTGAGCATGTTGCGTGTGGGCTGCTGCTTGTTGCTTCTGGCGAAGCTGAAGTTGGGGCAGAAGATGGCGAGGAGTCTGAGAGAAGCTTTTGAGAGACGTGGTAACTTGTCTCCCACACATTATCATAAAGGTCTTCGATGAGTTTCAGGTCTTTAGCTTGGGTTGTGACCTTGTCGTCCTTGTCTTGCGTGCTGCGCCATGAAAGAGAAGATGTGAGCACAGACAGTTCGACAATATCGTCGCCCTCTGATGCAGCCGAATCGTTGGAGCCCGTGTTCTCCCTCTTTCTCTGTCCAAATAAAGAGGAGGTGAGGGGTGGGAATTGTTGGCTGGTTGGTTCGTGACCCCTTTGTATTTTCGTTGTTCGTTAGAAAAAAGGAAAGAATAAAAGCGAGGACACGGATAGTGAGAGCATACACGTGTAACGTTTCAAACCAGGGATCTTCCTCTCTGTCGAAAAAATGAAGCCCAACGTTAGTTAGCCAGTCAAGCACTGCCAGAGGAGATAGTAAATAGGTAACCCTTCAGATGGAATATCTTCTAAACAAAAAAAGTCAATCCATTGGGGCGCGTCATAATCACAGAAACTGGAGGACTGCTCTGCCACACCCTCATCGTCACTGTCTTCCAGCAGAGAGTCCTTGCGTCTCCGTCGGTCGCAAAGAGCCATGGCAGCTAAGTCTTCCAAAACGTGGCGGAAAAAATTGCGCCCACCGCTCTCACTTACCACAAGACAGCTATTTCCAGAGATGGGCGGATGGCAGGGTAGATGAATAGTAGTAGATAGACAGCTAGATAGATCCCACCAACTGGAAAGGGGTTGCCTGCTCGCCGCTGCCTCCTGCCGTCAACCGCCTTGTTCTGCCGTAACTGCTGCTCTGCATTTTGGCGGGGAAATTATCCTAACACCCCTCATGTAATCTATGATCGAACGATCGGAACTTTTTAAACCACGCCACAAGCGAGAGAGGTACGTCCGTAGTACGCTTCGGTTGGCCAACCCAAACGAAGATGGCGGACAGAGAGGAGGAGGAAGGGCCAGGGGGCAGAAAAAGCAGCGCCACTTGGCGACCTCCTTCTGTTTATCAGTCACCGTTACGGAACAGCAATGCTGGCAGCACTGCTAGACGAAAGGAAGGAAGAACTCTGTTTTCTTGTTGTTCTTCTTCTTCTTCTTCTTCTTCTTCTTCTTCTTCTTCTTCTTCTTCTTCTTCTTCTTCTTCCGCCTCGTTTAGCACTCAACAGCACCGCAACAACACAACGGTTGGAGGCAAGCGCCGTCCACGGCTTACGCATGCCATTCTTGATTACTTGTCCGAGGAAATAGCGGGGGATTATCCTCCCGCCGGCTTGTCCCAACAGAAGAAGCTGAAGGAGATTTACAACTTCTTTAATGTTCCACTGCAGCTGGAGCAGGTTCGCTCTTCTTATCAATCCTTTGACATTGGAACGATGCTGACCACATTTCTGCTAATAGCTGTTGCTCTTTGGTTACTTTGTTTGTTGCGACTCTTTCTTGTTTTTGTTTACTTTTTTACCTCTCCGTTTTTTCCTTGCTCTCTGTCGACTTTTTGCACGCCTTTTCTCTAGACGGTACTTCTTTGTGCTCTTCTTCTTGTTCTTCTTCTTCTTCTTCTTCTTCTTCTTCTTCTTCTTCTTCTTCTTCTTCTTCTTCTTCTTCTTCTTCTGCTTCTTCTTCTTCTTTCTTCTTCTTCTTCTTCTTCTTCTTCTTCTTCTTCTTCTTCTTCTTCTTCTTCTTCTTCTTCTGCTTCTGCTTCTGCTTCTGCTTCTGCTTCTGCTTCTGCTTCTGCTTCTGCTTCTGCTTCTGCTTCTGCTTCTGCTTCTGCTTCTGCTTCTGCTTCTGCTTCTGCTTCTGCTTCTGCTTCTGCTTCTGCTTCTGCTTCTGCTTCTCTTCTGCTTCTGCTTCTTCTTCTTACGCCTCTTCTTCTTCTTCTTCTTCTTGCTTCTTTTGCTTCTTGTTCTTTTTCTTCTTGCTTCTCCTTCTCTCTTTCTCTTCCACCTCGTGCTCTGATAAGAATTCTTTACGGCAATGAGCAGACGGCTGAACCCAACAGCAAAGTACGATCTGATGCGCGGGACCATTTTTCTTGTATGTTGTTTCGTTTTACAGCGGGTGGACGTATCTGTGGTGTATCATTATATAAGAGGGCAAGCCATCATAAAACTCTACGTTATTTACAATCTGTTGGAGGTAGGCCCTGCTCTCTCTTCACTGTGTTGTCTCTCGTCTCCTGTCTCCCATTGTCTCGTGGCTAGACTCACAAAGTCCTCTTAACCAGATATTCGATAAGTTGTGCTGTGCATTTGGTCAGGACATCTTTGACGCTCTTTTTTCCAGAGCCACCGAAGACCCACAAGCTACAACGCATCCCCGCATAGTCTTGTTTCTTCATTTCATAGCCGCTTTGTTTTATGTCAATATCCTCTTTTTTGAACCCATTTCCCCCAAGACAAGCTCGGCACACGTATTATTCCGTGACTTTTTCTATCACTCATTCATTCGTTGGTGCTATTCTTCCAGGTGATAACGCTGAACGTGGCCATTAACTCTCATTCCACCTCCTTGATAACTCTACTTGTCAGCAATCAGTTTGTAGAGCTCAAGGGCTCGGTCTTCAAGCGGTTCGCAAAGGAAAATCTGTTTCAAATATCATGCAGTGGTATCTTGTTCTATTAAGCTTTGCCCAAACGCTACTCTACCATACTCACTTTCTTCCATCGCCTCTCATTCCCACAGACATGGTTGAACGGTTTCAACTGTCGATATTTCTGCAAGTCATAATGATGCACAATGTCTCTGATCTCAACTGGGACATATCCGTGGAATGGGTCGTACAAATGGCGAAAACAATGCTTACAGTAGCCCTTTCAGAGGTTTTGGTCGACTGGATCAAACATTGTTTCGTTACCAAGTTCAATCACCTTTCCCCTAAACTATACTCTAAATTCTACACAATCCTTTGCTCCGACATTGTGGCCTCTAAGATCAAACAGGTAAGCTTGTTTTGCTTGGCAGAATGGGTTGGCTTTAACGTTTACTTCATTGAAATATTCTTTTTGTTCTCTCTCTCTCTCTCTCTCTCTCTCTCCCTCTCCCTCTCTCCCCCTTCTGACATAGGGTTCACTTGATAATAACTATGCTGTCTCCCGCCGAGTAGGATTTATTCCCTTACCACTAGGATGTCTGGTAAGTAGGTTCTTCCTGTTACTGTGAGATTTGCTAATATTTGCCACAAGTTGGTAAGAGCCTTGAGCCAGGTATTGCCATTAGGCGGCTTTGGCGGTGTCTTACTCTTGTTGCTTATGTGGCTGACTTTGGTGGCCTCTAAGGCTCTCATTCGAGTCCATCTTCTCGCTGTTTGCCTTCGCGTGGCTCCACCGAATAAGGCCGTCCTCTCTCTTGAGGAAAATGTGCCCTCCCGCAGCAAAGCATCTTCCGTTTCTGCGGCTGCACGACGCCTATCCTTTAGCAATACCTCATTTTCCTCTGATGCCAGCCCCAACAACAGCGGTATCGATACTGCAAACCAACCTTCGTCTGTGACGCGTGTTAGAGCATTCTCCACGGTGACTGCTCCGAGCAAATCTAGAAAGGCGGAGCAGCAACCCCCAGCCAGCACTACTAAAAAAAGAGGTGATGTCATTGCAGGAGAGGAGGTCAAAGCAATTACACAGGCATGTGGCCTTATTGATGGTGATGGAGATGGCAGTAGCGACAGGAATGCAGTTTGCAGTGGTAGAGAGGGTGTGAGTGTACATGCGTGTGCTGATGAAGATGTAGCTGAGAGTGGGGATAAGAAGGAAAACGCTAGAGTGGATAGTGATGCAAACCCCCAAAAGGCAACAAAGGAAGAGATATCAACGCTGGCAGATGTGCAGCGCTACCAAATGTTCAGAGGAAAGATACCTTAGTTGACATCAGGGTTTTTTTTGAATAAAATGTCAACGTCAAACATCTGATCCCGCTCACCTCTCTTCACCCTGATTCTCTCTTCGTGGCCAAAGATCACTACCATTCGATAGGAATGACTTTCTTTTGTTGGCGGGCTTCCTCGGCGAGGTTGGCAATGCGACACACAGCGACGGCATCCTTGCGCTTGGCCATAGTGTCGTCCTCTTCAGGGTTTCTGCCATCCAGAATCATATCAACAAAGGCCTTGAGCTCTTCCGCGTATGCCTCTACGTAGCGCTGAGGGAAGGAATAGGGAGCTGCGCACTGCGTCTCTCCCTCCACACTGGAAAGCACCACGATGTGAGGCTTGGGGTTGCCTACTTGAATCATTGCCTTTTCGGTGTTGGCCTCGATCCGCTGGTCGTAGCCGTAGGTGGAGCAGCGGGAGCTCTGGAGAGTGGCAATGGCGCCAGAAGGGAAGGTCAGCGTGATAACAGCAACATCCACGTCTCCAATCTCGGCCACCTCTTTCAAAAAGGCAGAACCCGTAGCCGAAACGTGGGTTGGGTCCTCTCCGGTCAGATAGCGTGCCATGTCGATGTCTGGCAAAGAAAGAGCGAGAAAAAAAAAGAAAAGAAAAGACAGGCAAGCAAGTGGGTTGATCAGTGCAAAGGTTTGCTGGATGTGGGCAGAGTCACAAAACCATACCGTGGCTCATGCAATCGTGGAAGAAACCACCAGAGGTCTTGAGGAAAGCCAAGTTGGGGAGTGGATGATCCCTAGAGCAAACACGCACGTCAAAGATTTTGCCATAGGCACCACTTCGAAGCATGTTCCTTGCCCTCCTGAATTGTGGGTCATATCTCCTCTGGAAGGCACAGCCTGCGAGCGAAATCAGCACATCAAAAAGGTAGAGGTGGTGAGGTGTCATGAAGGCAGGAAAAGAACGGGTGTGAAAGAGGCGATGACATGCACGTACACAAAAACTTGTTGGCCTTCTTGGCAGCGTCGTAGCACTCCTCTATGTCCTCCAGCTGTTGGGCTATGGGCTTCTCGCAAAAGACGTGCTTGCCAGCCTCGAAGGCCTGGAGAATCATTCTGGGATGCAGGGGCGTTGGCGTGCAGATGACAACCATGTCAACCTCTGGGTCCTTCAGCACTTCTTCGTAGGAGTCGGAGGGCTTCACGCCAGGATAACGCGCAGCGTGCTCCTTGGCCTTTTCTGTGATCACGTCCACGATGTAGAGGAGGCGGGATTTGGGGTTCAGGAAAGCGTTCTCGATGTGCACGCTACCCATACGCCCCAAACCGACCACCGCTACGCCGACCTTGTTGGTCGTGTTGTAGTCATGCACGATTGCCTTGGGTTGAGCTGTGGCTTCCATTGAATGGTATGTGAGTCGGCACAGAGGCAGCAAAAGAAAAGAAAGGGAGGGGGGCAGAGGAGGCGAGTGCTTGTGTGTGAAGTTGTTGTGGCAACACGATGAAAACAAGAAAAAGAAAAAAGAAAAAGGCGGGCAAGGGAAAACGAAAAAGAGAGGGAGGAGAGAGGGAAAATAGACCCCCCCCCCCCCATCATATTTTTTATTATTATTTTTGGGCATCACCTTAAAAAGTTTGATGGGCGGTTTTAAGGTGAATAATCATCATCGCCCATTTTCTTCTTTTTTGCGTTGAAAATCAAAAGTGAAGTGTGTAATTCATGTGAAGCGGAGCAAAGTGGAGGGGCGCAAATCAAAGCGCAGGGCTAAGCCCGCTCCTTCTCTCCAACGTAGTAAGAAATGTCGTCCAGTCGATAGTCATGAATGGCCAGGTCAGAGTCCAGCTGCACAACGGCCCGGTCCTGAGACAAACGCCGCTCTAACAGTTTGCCGGTCTCTCCTCGGTGTGGTCCTTGCACAACGATGACAGGCCCCTCGACCGCCGGCAAGACCGTCTCCAGCATACGTTGTTTGATACCTTTTTTGTATAAACATTCGTTATGATTATTACGGTGTGCGCAAAAGAGGTAGAGAATGTGGAATAGAGACGAAGAGGAGGGCAAGAAAGGAGAAGTAAAGAAAGAAAGCCAGAAAGAGAAAAGGGCAAAAGGAATGGAAAGATTGAAAACGGGGTGAGACCTAAACCTTCTAATAGCTGTCCAGAACTTAACAGAGATACAGTGCAGAGATCGCCTGAGATCACATCTATCACTTTAGCTTTTTGGCGATAGTATTTTCCTTCTCCAAAACTCTTGCTGACTATCCTGACAACAATATTCGGAGAGACCCAAATGTTACGGGAAGAAGATGAAGAAGGGGATGAGGAGGAAGAGGAGGAGGATTTATGTGTTCTTTGCTTCTGCTCAGATGCCTGACGTTTGGTAGGGGATCTGATTGAGTGTTTTGTCAGAGAGAGGGCAGGATGACCGCGTTCGAGTTGTGCAGTATCTACGAGTGTTAAATGCTCCGGAGATACCCTTACTTCCTATTGAAAGGACCACATTAGCCTAGTTGTTGGAAACAGAATATTGCAGAATACCTGTTTATCTACAAGCTGTACACACACTTTGTCCGCGTCCAATAAAGAAACAACTCTAGCATACATCCCATCATAGCTCCCACTCGCAATTAACACTATACTACCCGGCAGCAAGGCTTCTAAGAAGGTGTGGTGATGAGATTATGTATTTACTTTGACAACAAAAGAGGTACCCTGGCTTGTAAGACTAGGTTACTTGCCTTTAAAGGAGCGCTGCTTTTTTGCATCTGTGCTGCCATCCTTGCCACTTTTGTTCTTGGAGGGTTTAGGGGTGGCCCCAAGACCCAAGCGGTGCGGGCGAGAAACGTATTCCACTGGCTTCACCACACTGTCAGCACAAACATTTTAGTTAATGGCCAGAAAAAAAAAAGCAAGTACGAAACGAGAAGAGCACCAACCGCTTGTTTGTAAGGCCAATAGGCGCACCAGGAGACCAGCCCATACCCCGCAGTAATGCCGTCCCAAATTCTTCCACCGGCACTCTTTCGTATGAAGAGAGATCCGCTTCATCTGGTCGTGATCGCACGTCAAAACGAAACCGTTCATCTTCGTCTTCGATCTGGTCCAAGCCAATGACACGGTTCTTGATGAGCAAAGGAGCGTCCTCTTGAGCTTTTGCCTCTGCAAGACAAACATTAGAGAAGAAGACACTCACACAAAAACAAAAGGGCAACATACCCTCAAGAATTGCTCTCGCAGCGGCCTCGTCCTCTACAGAAACTTGTTGGACCTTTCCCTCGGCGAGAGAAGCTTCCTCGTATCGCTGTTGCTTGTCAGCAGCGATAGCTGGCAACGCGGAAGGAGGAGTGCTAATCAAGGGAATAACTAGTGGCCCGTCATCCTGCTTGGAAGGAACTACACTGAGCACCAACACGTTGGTCCGTATGTTAGCGTGCAATCACCAAAGCGAAACGAGGATAGCAGTACACACCTTTGCAATCTGTTTCCTTCCATCTTGGTGACAAAATCTCTCGGTTGTGGCTCTGCTTCGCGCGTCTTTGGCACCGCCACTTCTCTCTGCGCCTTGGACGCCGTAAAGCTGAACGATACATGAGCCTGCGGAAGTGCATCACCAGCGTCGGCCTCGGTACTCGTGTGCTGTTCTTGCATGGTGATCAATTTATTTATTCCAAAGCAGCAACCTCTCGTTCCTCCGTTTTGTTGTTTATATTGTTTCTATTTCTTCTTCTGCCTCTTCCTCCTCTTCCTTGGCGGCGGTCCTTCTTCTCCTCTTCTTTCTTTTTCTTTACCTTTTTCCGCTGGGCACCTCTCCTGCAGTGACTAAGCAATACTTGCGCACGACTGCTGCACCAGCGGAAAAAGGCAATCACAACAAAGACCACAGAATGAGCTCACACCTTAGATCGTATGACCTATGCACTCTGAACAGAATAAGAAAGACCAAGGAAGTAAACTTTGTGGATTGATTGGGGTTTGAAAAGTTCAATATACAGGGTTTTACATATTTTGTCATAAGTATACAGGAGAGGTTGAGAAAGGGCTTTGAATGCATCAGGAAAATCTCTTATCTCTCACACAACTCTTTTATCTACTCTCATGTCTTGTCATACTGCGGGAAAGCTGATGTGGCAGCTGAAAGCAGAAACGCCAGCTATCTTTTTTTTCATGTCGACATTAGGTTTCTTTTTTTTTTCTTCTTCTTCAAAAGGGGGAAAACAAGATGGAAGCAAAGAACGGGGCACAACACCAAGTTTTGATTAAGGAGGAGACAACAAAGCAGGAAGATGGGTTTTTTGTTACAGACGTTAATGCTTTGGATTTTATTGTCACCGTTCTTTCTCCTGTTTTGTTGAAAAACATCCTCCGATGACGTCAAAATCTTCCTATCTATTCTTCTGCACCTATCCCTACTGAGTATATTATGCTTGTGTTTGGCAGATCCTCTGTACACTGGGAGACAACAGAGAGTCTAGTCCAGTCAACCTTTTGGGCCTGTATGCCACAAAGCAAGACGTTTCCTTTAGGGAGCTACGCAAACATAGTCCCTCCTTGTTCTCTTTTGCATGACGCCAAAACAAAGAAAACAACGCTCTCTGTGCACTACAGAGTCTTCAACCCTCAAGGGGTATTGCAATGGCCACACCATTGGAACAGTAGGTTGCTCCTCTCGGCTCTCCTCCCCCTCTCCTCTCGCTCTCCTCTCATACTTTTTCTTTCTTTCTGAAACATAGTTCCAACGTCAAGCAATGAGGGTAAGAACGATTTAGATCTTTTCTTTCTTGTCTTTGTCTTTTTGTTCATTTCTTTGTACTTTTCCAGAAAGCACATGACGTCAAAGATGAAAAAGGATGGAGGGACGCCGACGCCGACGCCGACGCCGACGCCAACGCCAACGCCAACGCCAACGCCAACACTTTGGCATGCAATCATGCTTGAATGGGAAAAGGTGCCCTCGTCCACCCTCAGTCTTCTCCACATTCATTGTTGCATTCAACTCCTTTATCCTTTTCTTGACATAGTACAAGCTTGCTCCTTTTGCCAAGTTGAAGGTAAGCATTACCATTGGCCAACAACTATCTGGGATACCAATGACATCCTTCAACGCAACCAGCTTGTCAATTGGTGGCATCCAAGGCTCTTCAAATAATAAAATGAAAAAAAAAACCAACAAAGAAAGAAAAAGTTAGCGGCCAAAAATGCCGTGACCCCCCATCCTGGAAAAACCCATTACTTCCAATCAAAATATTCAAAGTAGTTCCACTTTTAAGAGAGTACCCCTCATGGCAGAAACAGCCGCCTCCGCAGTGCAGCAGAGAGAGACAAGAGTGGCAAGCAGGAGAGAGAAAAGGTTCGTTTAAAAGTCCTTTGATAGAATGAAAGAAAGAGATATATACACAAGGAGAGACAGGGATAGGTATTATGGAAGAGTGATATAACAAGGCTTATTTGGATTTGGTCTGATAATTCCAGGATCTCCAACATTCGCTCATGACTATGTTTGTCACACAGCGCGATCTCGGTCTGATCAATAGGATGACGTCAACCAGCCAATCAATGGAATCTCTAAGTATTGCGTTACCACGGGAGAAGGGAAAAGAGGGGAAAAAGGAGAGAATAATAGAATTGGAGAGAGAAACTGTACACACGAAGTGTTGAGAATTACTCTCAACATATTAGTTCTGTTGCCCCTTTCCTTTCCTTTTCTTCCTGTCGACATCCTTGACGTGGACCAATCGCCTGCTGCCACATTGCTAGGCTTCTTCCTTTTATTCCGTTGCTTCCTTCTCTCTTTCTTTTAGTTAGTTAGTTTTGTTTCGTTCACACCACACTTTCCCTCTTGACACCCTTTGTTCCCTTGTTCCCTCTTTGAATAATACGTTTTGGCCCCGTCCGTTCGTGTTATTCGCCCTTTCTAACATAAAGAGGGGAAAAAGGAGAGAATAATAGAATTGGAGAGAGAAACTGTACACACGAAGCAGGTCTTTCTAATAAGAGCAAACCAAGAACCACCCCAATCTTATCTCTCCTTTGTGAGCGTTGTGTGAGAGAGAGGGATTGGCACGACCCAAGGCCGGGTTGTGACATGTTGTTTTGTACCCAGCTGGAAGCGGTCTTTGACCCTTGTGTGTACTTTGCTGAGTACAAAGAGCTGGGTACAAAACAACATAGTCATCTCTGCGCATACACCAGACGATCAATGAGGATGAAATCTTTGATGGAGGCTTGCTCCTTTTCAATGAGGAGACGAAGTTCTGTGGGGGATGATCCGTCCCAATGTTGAGCACCGCGCTCATCATCATTGCTCATTGTGGTAGGGTTGAACCTTTCTTGCTACTAAGAGTTCACTTAAGAAAAATGTTGATGGGGGATAAACCCTGTGGATCAAGAAAGGGACAGCATGTAAGCAACTCTGGGTTTATTCACAAGAAAAGAGGTGTGGACCAAAGTGTGTGCTTTGAATGTGTTGCAAGGAAAAAGGGAAAATAAAAGGGGGTGAGAGAATTTGGGGTATCCAGGGAAAGTGTTGACAGGAAGTCATAATGACGTGAATTGTTGGTTTTCCACTCCATTGGTGAAATACAGCTGTATAAACAGGTGTCTATACAGGTTTTTCCTGTATTTTCAGCCTGCCAATCACCAAACAGGTTTTTCTGTATTTTTGAAGGCCTGTTTAGACAGCTATATTGATCATTTTTCTGTATGCGATCACAAGATAGATAAAAGCAGCGTTCATGCAAAGAGAAGAGATTGCATGACAGATAGGAGATTGTCTGCAAAAACTTGGGGTTTGAATTCTTTCAATACATTCAAACTCTCACCTTCAGTTTTTTGCTCTCATCAGCTTTCTCCTCTCTTGTCTCTTTCTCTCTCTCTCTTCCTCTCTTGATTCTTTTGTTGCTGACCTCGAACAGCAAAATGTTTATTATTGAAGCATATCATGATGACAATAGTTAACAAGAGAAGAGTGTGACAGAACAGCTCTCTATGATCCCCAAACACAAGTATTGCAGTAACTCCCTGGTAAGAAACAAGACAAGAGACAAGAGGTGAGCAACAAGCTACAAGGAGAGAGGAGAGAGGAAAGAGCAGAGAGGAGAGAGGAGAGAGAAAAGAGCAGAGAGGAGAGAGGGGAGAGGAGAGAGGAGAGAGGAGAGAGCAGAGAGCAGAGAGGAGAGAGGAGAGAGCAGAGAGGAGAGAGGAGAGAGCAGAGAGGAGAGAGCAGAGAGGAGAGAGGAGAGAGCAGAGAGGAGAGAGCAGAGAGGAGAGAGGAGAGAGCAAAGAGCAGAGAGGAGAGAGGAGAGAGGAGAGAGGAGAGAGGAGAGAGGAGAGAGGGGAGAGAGGAGAGAGGAGAGAGGAGAGAGGAGAAAGGAGAGAGCAGAGAGCAGAGAGCAGAGAGGAGAGAGGAGAGAGGAGGTGAGAGATAGGCAAGAGGTGAGAAGTGAGAGGAGAGAGAGGTGAGAGGAGAGGTAAGAGAAGAGG
Organism: Balamuthia mandrillaris; assembly: GCA_031835245.1. Classification (NCBI taxonomy): domain Eukaryota; phylum Discosea; order Longamoebia; family Balamuthiidae; genus Balamuthia; species Balamuthia mandrillaris. Next base: position 208,903 of record JAVKOQ010000041.1, on the reverse strand, counting down.
CGAGAGAGGAGAGAGGAGGTGAGAGATAGGCGAGAGGTCAGAGACGAGAGAGGAGAGAGGCGAGGAGAGAGGGGAGGCAAGAGGTGAGGAGAGAGGTGAGGAGAAAGGCGAGAGGCGAGAGGGAGGGGGAGAGGGGAGAGGGGAGAGGCGAGAGAGGCGAGGAGAGAGGAAACAAAATCCTTGTTTTTTTTTTGAACTCAAGAAAGATTGGACGCTTTAACATACCACGGTAACTGAAAGAGAAAGGCTCAATGAAAAAAACAAGTGTCCTTCGAAAACCAAGAGTGGTGAGCTAGGCGCGCCATCGCTTCTCCTTCTTTTCCCCCCGCCCCGGTTGCTTAAAAAAGCGAAATCTGTGACCGTCACCAAACCTTCCTTTTGTTGACAAGGACGGAAGTGCTGTAAAAGGAGCGCTCATGAATAAGCTGACGTGGTACCTTACACTCAGAATGAATAAACTGTCTATTTTGGGAAAAAATCCTCCCGTTGTTTCCACCAGCTTTGTTGTCATTTCTGCGTTTCTGGACAGAAAGGAGGCAAGAGAAAGAGAAGCAAACAACATAGCGAATAGAGGCAATTGTGAGGAGCCTCTTTCTTCAAAGATCAATCTCTACGATCATTTATAAAAGGAATATTGTGATGTCAGCGGCTTATTCATGAGCGCTCATGAAAAGCTGACGTGGATTTGAGATGAGCGCTCGAGCGGTCGATTTACAGCACTGAGGACGGAAAACACCACTGCAACTGTGAGGAGCTGGAGATGAGATTTGTCGGCAAATATAAACAAAAATTGGTTTGTGACTTGGAAAGAAACAAGTATTGTCTCTCTAAACAGTGGCTGTACGACAAAGAGTAGAAACGAAAAGTCAAATTCTCATTTCTCAAGGTAGAAAACAGAAAATGTAAAGAGAGAAAAACTGTTCAACAACGAAAATCGTTGCGAAAAAAGGAAAAGTTCCCTCAGAAACCTTTGTAAAAGTTTCCTTTCCTCTGCCTCCTTAAGCCTCCCACTGCTTCTCCGCCCAGTCGCTCCAACAACCACTCCTGCAGCAAACTCAACTTCCGGCGTGCCAGTTGTTTCTCCGCTCTGCTTTGAGCTGTGCGCAGAGTACCTCCTGGTGGAGCTCCTTGTGGAGTGATGCTGCCAATACACTCTTCACACCCAATTCGCACCCACGCCTGACTGCCGCTCCTGTACCCAACTCCCTTCTCTCTAGCGCTAAACGACTGGGCTCAACCAGTCAGCACGCCGGCACTGACCAGGACCCCCGTTTCTGGGACAACTAGGACCGCTACTTCGAAGACAACGTCACTCGTCGCCTTTGAAGGCCTCACCGTCTGCGTCCTGGGCAACATTACGAGTGCCAACATCCTGGCACACCTTGGCGATGAATGCAATAGCCTCTTTCACTGCTATCAACACAAGTGCCACAAGGGTGACGCCGGTAGGCCTTACCTTCCGCACCGACACAGATGCCAAGCAACTCCTCACGAGTGGTAAGATCCGTGATCCTCCTCTCTCTCTCTCTCTCTCGCTAACACCAAAGGCTCTGCAACCATAAACATGGGAGAGGAACATGGAATACTTGGCGTCTACTCTCGTGGCGTTCCTCTACAAGCAGTGACGATGATAACGACACCACATCCACACCTCAAACAGCTCGGCTATGTGTTCCGCATGGCCGTTGATGCCAGCATCTGGGCACTGCGTGATGTCACCACCAAGAGATGCTCCGGACACAGCTTGAAACAGAAGCCTGTCACCTCCATAACGCCTAACACCAAGATTGATTCACTCCTGGTGGAGGTGGCAGCCCTCCGTTCCAACCTTTCGCTCACCCTTCCAGCACCACCCCCTCTCTCTGCTCTCTGCTCTCTGCTCTCTGCTCTCTGCTCTCTGCTCTCTGCTCTCTGCTCTCTGCTCTCTGCTCTCTGCTCTCTGCTCTCTCCCTCTCTGCTCTCTGCTCTCTGCCTTCTCTCCTCTCTGCTCTCTCCTCTCTGCTCTCTCTGCCTCTGCTCTCTCCTCTCTGCTCTCTCCTCTCTGCCTCTCTCTGCTCTCTGCTCTCTGCTCCTCTCTGCTCTCTCTCTGCTCTCTCCTCTCTCCTCTCTCCTCTCTCCTCTCTCCTCTCTCCTTTCTCTTGTTCTCCCATCTCCCCTCTCCTCCCATCTCCTACCGTCTCCCGTCTCCCATCTCCCGTCTCCCATCTCCTACCGTCTCCTGTATTCCGTCTCCTGTGTCCCTCTCCCCTCTCGCCTCTCCCCTCTCCCCTCTCTTCTCGTCTCCCCTCTCCCATCTTCCCTCTCAGCTCGCCTGTCTCCTCCTGTCTCCCTCTAAGAGATCTCTCCGTCTCTGAGTTGCTTTTCAGTCTATTCTCCTTTGTTTACTGTCTGACACCACTACTAACAACTATCACTTTTTTTCCTTTCTTTCTTTCTTTCTTTTATCTGCCTCTCTGTTGTTTTTCTTTATCATCATCAACCTCTTTCTCTTTCTCTCTCTCTCTCTTTCTCTCTCTCTCTCTCTTTCTGTTTCTCTTTCTCTTTCTCTTTCTCTTTCTCTTTCTCTTTCTCTTTCTCTTTCTCTTTCTCTTTCTCTTTCTCTTTCTCTTTCTCTTTTCTCTTTCTCTTTCTCTTTCTCTTTCTCTTTCTCTTTCTCTTTCTCTTTCTCTTTCTCTTTCTCTTTCTCTTTCTCTTTCTCTTTCTCTTTCTCCCTTTCTTGCTCCATCTTGCTTTCTCTTTTCATGTTGTTTAAATACTAAATGCTTCATCTTTGTTTTCCTGCCACTATAGGTAAGCCAGTGGCATTGCTGAGAACAAGAATGGGAATGAGAACGAGAACAAGCACAAGGATGAGAACGAGAACAAGAACAAGAACAAGAACAAGAATGAGAACAAGAACAAGAACAAGCATGAGAATGAGACCAAGAACGAGAATGAGAACAAGAACAAGAACGAGAATGAGAACAAGAACAAGAACAAGAACAAGAACAAGAACGAGAATGAGAACAAGAACGCGAACGTGAACACGAATGCAAATGCAGAGCCAGGACGAGACTGGGAATGAGGACAAGAAAAAGAACAGCAGAACAACAGCAGAGGATGTGGATGGGTCTTTTGATTTGGGATTGGTTCGGAAAATAAACAATTTGAACACTATTATGGTTCTTTGGTGTCTAAACAGCTATCTAAACACCTGTCTGAACACCTGTTTAAACATCTGTCTATACAGCTATCTAAACAGCTGTATAAACACCTGTCTAAACACCTGTTTAGATAGCTGTTTAGACAGATGACCATACAAGGAAAAATCGTTCCCTTTTATGTGATATGTCCATACACAGTGTATAGACAGGTATTTAAACAGGTGTTTATACAGGTCTGATCATCCAACGGAGCAACACACCATTTTGCATTCTGATTACAATAAATTTTTGTTGACTATGATGACACCAATGTTGGAAACAAACAAAAAAAGGGGAAAAAGAGAAAGTTGGAGGCACCAAAGAAATGGAAGAAAGGTTGTTGTTCTACTTGTGGCAAAGAGGAACACAACTTAAGAACTTGCCTGCTAAAAAGGCCTATCTTTCAGGATAGTGGCCTATAGACCTCTTGTTCCTGTACTGCTTGTGAGACATTGCTTTGTGTTGATTGCTATAGAGACTATCACCATCATCTTCATGCTAAATAAATGAGTATTTGTGTGTCTGTGATGGTGCCAACAGACACGTCACATAAGTCTACAAGAATAGAGTCAGCTGCATCAGAGTCAAGCAGTGACCAACCATCAACAGCAGAATATGACGACATGGAGAAACAAAAGAGAATCACTTAGAACCCTCAACAGAAGAGAAAGATATAAAAGTAAGCAACAATGCTCACACACAGAGAGAGACTTTACACTGTTACACACATATCCCCTCTTACAAATAAACACAAGGTGACACAATCACCATTACATGTCAATCAAAAAAAAAATGTCTACAAAAAAGTGGCCACTTTAGTGGCCACCATGAGATAGAAACAAGAGCAAATAATGTCTTGTTTTCCTGCAAAAAAAAAAATTTAAGCTGATCAAGATTACCTGGCCACTTTAGTGGCCACCTCAAAAACTGTCAATGGGTTAAATTATTTTTGAAGAGCAACAAAGCTTGTTCTCAGGACGTGTTTGTGAGTATAAGAAATGCTGCAAAGCTCACTGGCATCTCCAAAAGTAGTCTCCATCAAGTGCTCTGAGCTCAAGAAAAAGGTCAAGAGTCAAGACTCTCTTTAGAAGAGAAAGAAGAGGTGCCGAAGTGGATTGTTGACAGAGAGGAAAAGAAACTATATACAACCTTTGAGCAATTCAAAATAAAGGTTACATATTTTAATCTATTTGATTTCAATGAGTAAGTGAAAAGATTCTTGTCCCAACAAACTTTTTTTTGGCAAAGTTGAAGAACTTTGGAGAAAATGCTCCAAAAAAACCTGGCAAAAGGTATTCCAACAATCACTCACAAGTATATGCTATTCTTTGCAAAATGACTCAATCTAAGGATAAAAGCACCACAGCCTGTTGAACCTGTAAGTGTTTTTACTTCTATTTGTTTTCACTGGTAAGCTCTAATGTTATTATTCTTGTCTTTCACTACATCCTACAAATGAGAAACTATTGAGGAGTGGATGGACTAACTTGAGAGCCTTATGACGACATCACACTATCTTCCTTCCTTCATCTTCAACTACAATGAAACAATGCTCTGGACAGAAAGACTTGCCTGAAGATCATTGCACAATTATCAGGTGTGCAAATAACGCTCAAGCAGAAGTTTGGTGACTTTGGGTAAGAGACATCTTTATCTTCCATATTTGAAGAGAAAAGGTAACAGCCACAACTTTTAGAGGCAAGAGCATCCAATAAGTTCAGGAAAACGAGTCACAACCTGGCCTTGGGTCATGCCAATCCCTCTCTCTCACACAACACTCACAAAGGAGAGATAAAATTGGGGTGATTCTTGGTTTGTGTACAGTTTCTCTCTCTAATCCTGTTATTCTCTCCTTTTTCCCTTTTTTCCCTTCTCCCGTGGTAACGCAATACTTAGAGATTCCGTTGATTGGCTGGTTGATCAGACCGAGATCGTGCCATGTGACAACAGAACAGAGGCAATGGCTTCTTGAAGTCACTGCCTTATATCAGGATTCAGCCTTAACAGTGCTTCATCTGATTGCTGGATTTTGAAAGGCAGGGAGTTGGCCATCCAACAAAGTAGCACCACTACAATTGTCAATAATAGCTTCCTCATTTGACATACCAGCCCTTCCTTCTCCAACAAAGAAACACTGAGTTCCCTTCATCTCTGAAACTCTGTTGACTCATCTTGCACACACCTTGACATCACCAGCTTCAATACTAGTGATTGAACCAGAGATGAAGAACAATCATTTGATAGCCTTTGAAGTGGAGCATAATAAGAATAAAAAAATAAAGAAGAAAAAATCACCAGGGAGAAAAAAAAGCAAAATATAAGCTTTTCAATATGTTGATTGGGGATAAACTCTGCCAATCAAGAAAGGGATAGCACATAAGTGACTCTGGGTTTATTCACAAGAAAAGAGGTGTGGACCAAAGTGTGTGCTTTGAATGTGGCACAAGGAAAAAGGGAAAATAAAAAGGGGTGAGAGAATTTGGGGTATCCAGGGAGAGTGTCCACAGGAAGTCATAACGACATGAATTGTTGTTTTTCCATCATCACTGCCTCCCAAAGAGAACTGATGTTATTTGTGACATTTCTTCTTGGGGTACTTCTTCCTCCAGTAGGTGGAGATGGGTTGCTGAGAGCCAAAGGCCTTGGCTGCAACCCAGGAGTTGTCTGAATCCGGGTATCCTTTTGACTTCACAAGATAGTAGCAGTTGGAAGGTGGACTGTCATGGTCAAGGACCTTTTCTACTTTGAAGTGCTTGTCTTCAAAAGGAGTGTCGAGACCAGCAGGCTTGAGAGCACTTGGAGGAACCTTGTCAAGGAGTATGTTGCCAATGATGTCTTGAAGGACACAGGCTCTGTTATTAGTGCAGTAGACAATGACCTAGCTAAGAAATTTGGGGTTTTTCAGCATTACCTTTGTCCGCAGAGAGAAGTGGATGATTTTGTTTGTTGCATTGAAGTACTTTTCTACATTGGCAGAGTATTTAGTGACCTTTTTGTAGATGGAAGGGTAGATAATCTGCAGCATAACCTTGGTGAGAGAAGTGATCTCACATAGAGTTTTTAGCTTGGATATGCTGTTAAAGTAGTTATCCAGGTAAGAAAGAGGTCTGCCAAAGAAGAGCTTGAAGGGTTTGGAGTCTGAGTGATAGGATATTCGCTGATTTAAGGCGAATTGTGATGGGAAGGAAGGTAATAAACCAGTTTCTGAGGTCATTTTTAAGGGATTTCAGAAGCATGGATTTGATGAGCTTGATGTGGCTTTCTGCAGCTTCATTGGCTCATGGGTGATATGAAGAGATGAACTAGTGGTTGAAACCTGCCTGGTCACATACCATGGACATGATTTTGTTGACAAATTCAGTGCTGTTGTCAGACTGGACAATTTTGGAGAAGCTGAGTTTGCAGATGATCTTTGTTTACATTGTTTTAAAACATCTTTTTTGTTAAACTATTTTTTCTATTTCTATTTATTTTCATAATGATCATTATATTTACATAACAATACTTATAGATGTTATATGAAAACTCCTAAGCAAAAATTGATTTGTTAATTAGTTCACTCTATAAATGTGTTGTTAACAAGGATTAATTATTCATAAATTGACTATCATTTTGCTTTGCTTAATTAAAAAAGCCAATCAATAAAGAAAAAGTGTTAAATTGAAAAATGATTATTACTGTGCACAATCAAGTTTTTCTGAATTTCTTCAATACTTTTTTATTGTAGACAACCTTGAAAAAAAACAAAAAAAATAAAACAGACATAACACAACCCAGAGTCAAACCAGTACCACTTCCAAGCAAGTTGAGCTGCAGAGGTTGTCCTCCAATTGGCAAAGAAAGAAGAATGATTGTCAGCAGAAAGCAGTGCCAATGGTACTGCCTATTGGCAAGTAGAACCTTGGTTCTTGTTGACATCAAATAGCATCCAAGCCTGTGAAACGTTGCTGTTGGCATAGACTCTGTATCCTTGCCTAGCTCTGCACTAGTTCAACAGCGTACAAAGCGCAGCTCCTTGTGTAAGCGATGAGTCTCACTTTGCTCATGGCGAAGCGCTCTTTGCACATCTAATGGGAGGTCTTCCTTTTCTTCTTCTTGTCCTTCTGCTTCCTCCTCATCTTCTTCCCTCTCTTCCTCTTCCACTTCTTCTTTCGCTTTCTTCCTCCGTTTCCTCTTCCCCTTGCTATTTCTCGCAGAAAAGCAGTCAGTAACCAGGACAAACAATGACAGTTACAAATATCAAATGAAAAGGAAAATGCATAAATACAATTAGTAATGCTTTACAAGATACAAAGAACAAAGTTGAGAAAGCCTAAGCATAAAACCAAGGAAAATCATTTTGAGGCAAAAGGAAGAAATGGATGAAGTCAACACCATGAATACTTATTGGAACAGGAAAAAGACTTTAATAAGAATAAAAGAAAAACAAATATCAGGTAATAAAAGAGTAATAAAACAAAACCAAAAGATAATGAATGATAATAAAAAGGAAAGAAACAAAGAAGACACTGGTTCAAAAAGCTAGAGTTGATAAAAGAATAGAATCAATGAATATTGTTATAAAGAACACATGTTGTCCAGATCTCTACAGTTGTGTCGCTTATGCTGCTATTAGCTTCTTAGCACAACACAAAGAGGCTGATGCAGGTTTACGGTACTATTCACGAGGAGTCGACAATAAAAATCTAGAATTGGGTATCGCTGGCAATTAAATATGGCTAACTAGCCCGTCAAAACGCCAGTGCTAGTTGGCACAAAATGAGGGGGTGCATCAACGAGAAAACAAGAGAAAAAAATCGCTTTTCAAAGCACAGGAGCGAAGGAAGGATGCAGACTAAAGTAGCAGGTTCAAGCGCGGCTCCGGCCGCAACTGGCCTGCAAAAAGTCGATCCAAACGGACATCCAGGTGCGGAGAGAAAGGATTGACAAGGAGCGAAGGTGGGTGGGTTTGGGAGTCACTATGGCGGCCCTGTGTGTGGGGAAGGAAATTCCGCACATGCTGCGAGTTCATAGCATGGTTCCTACCAGCCGCACCAGTAGCCCTGGTCAGGTGATCATTTTTCTTTTGTGTGTTCTCCAGTTAGAGTAAAAAAAGAGGGAGCAGAGGGAGATGGAAGAGAGGCAACAAAAAGGTGCACAGATCTGCCACAAACCAGCTGTGACCAGTTGCGTGTCTTCTTTTCTTCCAGGCTGCTGCTCTCAAGGTGGGTTTGAGGATGCGAAAGGTTTGTCCTGCGGAGCAAAGGGACGGTCGAGGGAGAGAGCTGAGAGGGAAATAGCTTGCCGCCAGGCAAGCACCGTTTTTTTTCTTAGCTGTCGAAAAACCCTGGACCAGACCAAAGCTCGCCAAGGCAAGCTTTATCTTCTGAGTCCTTGTGACGCAAGATGCAAGGATGGGAAGAGAAACGGTTTTTGGGATCTGGCGCTTTTCTAGTGCTAGGTTTCTCGGACCTGAACGCTTGCCTTGCCCGTTGCTTCAACACATCTCTTTTTTTGGGTGGTGGACTTAAGCGATCCCCGCTTGGAGAGAGATAGAGTGAAGGGTAGCGTGGTAAGGGTAGCAAAGAAAGACACCCCAGTAAGCGGGGAGTTTGTATGTGATGTGCTCTGCACAAAAAAAGATCATACACACCAACAGCAAGTACGCTGGTCTCTTAGTCTCTTATTGTTGTTCCCACTGCTCCTTCCTCATGGAAGGGAAAAGGAGGGCAGCGGTGAGAG
>JAVKOQ010000041.1:0-190000 GCA_031835245.1 Balamuthia mandrillaris | reverse complement strand
CCTTGTTCCCTCTTTGAATAATACATTTTGGCCCCATTTGTTCATGTTATTCACCCTTTCTAACATAAGATTGAGGCAGTTCTTGATTTGCTTTTATTAAAAAGACCTGCTTCATGTGAACAGTTTCTCTCTAATTCTGTTATTCTCTTCTTTTTCTCCTCTTTTCCCTTTTCCTGCAGTAACACAATGCTTAGAAATTCCATTGATTGGCTGGTTGACATTATCCTATCGATCAGACTGAGATCATACTGCATAACACTTATCTTGAAGCAGCATGATGAAAAAGTGGTGATGTAGCTTATGTGAGCCACAGTCAATAAGAATGTGTGCTATACAGCAGGTAATGTGAGTGATAGACCTGTCACCTAATGTGATCTCTATGTCATTAATGTGGGAAATGATGGTGTAATGGTGTTCACAGAATGCTGAGTATAGGTATTTTTTTGCCACTGCTAGAGAAATGAAGGAGTGAGATGCACCAGAGTCTATGAAGGCTGTGGCATGCTGATGGTTAAGGAGGATGGTAGCCGTGATAGTAGGTTCCACTTTGTTCTCATAGTTGTCTTCTACATCATTGTCATCGTTTGTGTAAAGACTTTCTGCATAGATAGCTTCAAGGGTAACTGCAAGGCTGAGAGCATCCATAGCAGAGTTAAAAGTGTTGCCAGAGTAAAGGAGAGAGTTTAAGTCAAGGGCAGCAAGCTCTATGTTGCCTTGAATTTTCCAACCATAGTGAACAGCTTCTATAAACTCCTGCTTTGCAATAGCATTCAGTGCATTTATGAATAGCTGGTTAGTGCCAGGAGGAGGCAACACTAGTGATGGAGACGGTAACAAAGGTGATGATAATACCAAAGTCGATTGCTGAGATGGTGATGTCTATGCTTGGCTAGAGTTAAGTGCTGCAAGCTTGCAGGATTTATAGTGATGACTAGGATGCCCAAGTGCTGAGCACTTGTAGCTCAAGGCTGTCAAGCCATTCAGAGAGGTATTGGGGGTCCTTCTGCTCTACTCACTGAAGAGTGTGATTCAGTTCCTGGATGAATTGCTCTGTAGAGTAGAGCTCCCATTTTGTGGCTGTTAATTGGGCAAAGATTTTATCCTTGTTGACTGTCTAGTGTTTGTCCAGAGATTTGAAGAGCTCATCCTGTGAAGCCTTGAGATGTTGGATGAAGACTTGCTCCTTTTTGATAAGAAGACAAAGTTCTATGAGAGATAAATCGTTCCAACATTGAGCACTGTGCTTGTCATTGTCACTCATTGTGGTGAGGTTGAACCTTTCTTGCTGCTAAGAGTTCACTTAAAAAAATGTTGATAGGGAATATACCCTGTAAATCAAGAAAGGGACAGCATGTAAGTGACTTTGGGTTTATTTACAAGAAAAGAGGTATGGACCAAAGTGTGTGCTTTGGATGTGTTACAAGGAAAAAGGGAAAATAAAAAGGGGTAAGAGAATTTGGGGTATAACACTGGGAGACCAAGTTTTGCCAAAAAATTTTTATAAAAATTTTTCTTGTACACAATAGATACACAAGAAAGGTAGTACAAAAAAAAGAGAGGAAGGAGAGAGGTGGGGAAGAGCGCAGGGAGCCTCTTCTTTGGTAGGGCCAGGTAAGACACCAAAGATGCTATCTGAAGAGCTGAACGTGTGCAATGAAGCTGAAAGCATCAAGGATCTTTGCCTTTGCTGGAAGGTTGCCTAGATGCTTCTCACACAAACACAAAAGCGCAGTTTCTTACTGTAAACACTGTAGCTTAGCAGCTGTTAACCAGCTTAGGAAGTGTCTCCGAGGCAGAAGTTATAGTCCACCACTGCTGTTCAGTTGGAAGGAAGTGAGTATTGTGATAGAACTGTTAGGGTTTAACGGAGGTGCTTAGAAATAAATGTTACTTATAAGTTCATAGGACCTGTTGGATCCTTGCTGATAAGCTACATAATAACAGTGAGCTAGGGTCCCCAAACATAGGTTGTCCAAGAAAAACGAAGCATCATCTCTGCCTTTTTGTTTTTTTTTTGTGTTAGTTCCACTTCTTCTTGCATACTTTTTTGCTTTTTTTTGGTTTGCTTTTTTTTTGGTTTCTGCTGCAAAAGCACACAGCACCAAATAAAGAAAAACAGGTGCTGAAGTTCTGTGATCGACCAATCAACACAATAATTTTTTAAGTATCACCCAATAATAAACTGGTGCTTAAATCCTTTAGGTCCTTACATTAAACAAAAGTTTCAATTCCAAAATTAGTTTTAGTGTTTTAGTAACACAATGTAAGGGCATCATGTGTTTTCCCCTGCTAAAAGTCTTGTGTTTCCCTTCATCCTTTCAGGCCAGACTTATAATGCAGTAGTTTTAATAGTAAAAGAACAGGTTTCAACTCTCTCTTCCTCTCCTTCACTCCTGCTTTTCTTATCTCTGTGACTCCCTCTTTCTCTATGTGGCTATCTTCTCATCTACTTTAAACTGTGAAATGGTCTGGCCTATGCCATAAGAAGCAGAAATAGTTCAAGTCATCCTGACTTGTTGGAAAACCTGGTTCTAACAACAGCTCCTGTGCTCATCTTCAGCCCTGGAGAACACACAGTATTGAGGAAGAAGCGCCACTAGAGGCTCTCTGCATTCTTTCCCACCCTCTCTCCTCCCCCTCTTTTTTTTGTACTACCTTTTTTGTGCACCTATGGGGTTTCAGGAGTAGAGCATGCAACAAAGATTATTTGGCAGTTAAGTGTGTATTGGCTGGTGCACTGAGCCACTTCTTTGCAATAGGGGCATGTTCCTCACTTTCCTATCCTCTCTGGAAAGTGGAACCCTTTACCTGCTTGATGGTTGGCATCACTTCTTTTCCTCTTTTTCCTCTTTGTGCCTCCTGCTTTTTCCAGCAAGGTATGCACAAGCTGGCAAAGAAACCTCTTGTGTGTTTTTGCTGCTTTTTCATTATTTTGGTTGGTCATTTTGTAGATGACATAGGCCTTGGTGAGTACAAGAGAAAGCAAGGTGTGGAGTTGTGAAAAGATTAAGGACCTTCTTATCTCACCAACAAAGGGCCATTAGCTTGCAAAAAGAAGAGCATCATACTATTGAGCCATCAGTTGCAGCAAGCAATCCATGCTGTTGTGAAAAAGGTTTGTCTGTCTTACAGCCCATAACAAAGGACATTTTCATCTTTCTTAGCACTCTTGCTATTGAGAGTCTGTTGTTGAGAATTACTCTCAACATATTAGTTCTTTTGCTCCTTTCCTTTCTTTTCCTTTATGTTGACATCTGTGACATATACTAATCACCTATTGCCACATCACTAGGCTTCTTCCTTTTATTTTGTTGCTTTCTTCTCTCTTTCTTTTAGTTAGTTAGTTTAGTTTTGTTCATATCACACCTTTTCCTCTTTACACCCTTTGTTTTCATGTTTCCTCTTTTTGAGTAATACGTTTTGACTTCATTCATTTGTGTTATTTGCCCTTTCTAACACTCCTATAATAGGAGTCCATGCTAACTGTGTATCCTTTTCCTTTATCAGGAAGCACCTCAATGAAAGTTATAACAATCCATTTTGTTGCTGACTGGTATCCTTGATAAGTCCAAAAGTTATAAATATATGTTGTTTGATTTGCAAGAAAATGCAGTTTGATCCCATTCAAGTGGAGCTTTCCTTTCACAAGGACTCAAACTTCTTTCTTTCTTTCTTCCTTTCCATAGACTCATTCCTTCATCAACACATACATACTTATGAGGTGTCCAATTCTTTTGCAGTTCTCTTTCCTTCATCTTACACCATTTCCTTTTATTTTCAAGGTGCTTTTTCTGTTTGATGTAAGTGTTGTGTGCATTGTGTTTGGTGTGTGTATTGTGTTTAGCATTTATATTGTGTTTGATATGTGCATTGTGTTTGATGTCTTTTGCTTGGTTGCTGTCTTTGTAGATAAGACATGTGCTTGTTGTTAATGTGTTGGTAAAAAAAAATAAGCTCCAAAAAAAAATTCTTTTTTTTGTGTGTATGAAAAAAATCACCACTAATAAATCAGGAAAAACAATAGATATATAAATCACAATTTCAGTTCATAACTCTGCTAACTTTCTGTTGTGCTGATCTTGATCACAAGGTTGGACTTCAAAGAGATATATCTCTTTTTTTCCTTCTATTAAAGGTTTTTTCTTTATGTCCATCAAGTTGGTATCCATTAGGTTGTTTCCCTACTAGCCTTATCATGTGTTTTTTTTATTATTAATATTTACTATCAACAAATTAAACAGTTGTTCTACTTTCAACATGACTATTATTTCTTTTTTTCTATTCATAATATTCTACTCATCCTAGGTTTGGAGAAATGCATTTGTACTGTTTTCTTCATCATAAATAGGCTTTGGAAAATGAATCAACAACTTTGTTGTTTTACTTTCCTCTCATAAAGCCACTTGGTAGCTCTACTCTAAACCCTTTTTTCAAAGGCTATATCACCTCTTTTTCCACAAGTGTTTCCTTCCCTGTCATCTTTTTCAACATTACACTCACAAGTAATTCATATACACTACAACTTTGAGTAATACTTCAACTGTATTTCCACTAAATAGTGACTTTCTTTTTCACAATTTTACTAGAATATCATTTTCTTTCACCTTATTTAAATAAGTTTATACTAATAACTGCTACTTTTTCTTCTTTTCTATTAACTATCAAATCAACTAACATTGCATTGTACTGAGAATAGGCATGGGGGTATCTATTTGAGAAGCATTTATCATTTTACTATTTATCTATAACCTAGCAAAATATAGGACACTATGCTACATTGTTGGTAATTTTGGTGGATTGAGCTGATTTTGCCTTCTTCATCATAAAAAGCAAAGGGAAACAAAATGATAAAGAGAGAAAACATCTTCTATACTATAAATGAAGCTTAGGGTATTATGATTTAATATCTTCTTTTTATTCTTAAGAGAGTATTTATAGCTCAGAAGCAAACTAAGGATGTTGATAATTACTCTCAACATATTAGCTCTTTTGCTTCTTTCCCTTTCTTTTCTTTCTGTTGATATCAAAAACATTGGTCAATTGCCTTCTGCCATATCACTAAGCTTCTTTCTTTTATTATATTGAAGGGCCTCCTTTTCTCTTTCTTTTAGTTAGTTTTGTTTCACATGTTCCTATTGATGCCGATGCCTTACCATCATTATCTCTAAAAACATCATCACTATCTTATTTGTCTTGTTTTCTTTATATTTAGCTTTGAGTTAAATGGATTCTTTTTTCTTTTACAATATTCACATGAAAGGACATGGTTTGCTTCAAAACATTGCACTCCTGCTGACCCATCTTAATGACGACAATAGGTGTTATTGTGACTCACTTGGTTGCTTAGCTATCTTGGTGGGGCTGGCCATTGTAAGACTCAATACTAGTGAAAGCTTTTTGAGGCCAAGCTTTGTCATCTGTGGCTAAAGCTCACCAACAACAAATAGACCACGGCAATTAATTACCTTCTCCTCCCTGAGTGGCTGTTGAGACAAAGATGGGTCTGAAACAGCAGCTGCCTAGATATCAACTGAAACCTGCTGTACTAATGGATTCTCTCTTCCTACTGTGCAAGTTGCATTCAAAAATGAGATGGCAAAAGAGTTTGCACTTGAATTCAAGACAACTGGTTGTCTGATTAGAATGAAGCAGGAAAAGGCCAAGGAGAAGGCATGAGCTTTGATTGCAGGGCAAGAGAAAGAGAAAGAGAAAGAAAGTACAAGAAAAAAAGAAAAGGCGATTTTAAAAAGAGAAATGAAACAGTATTGCACAGGACCACTTATACAACACATAAACCTCTTCTCTTCTTGCCAGGTGCAGCACCTTTGCCATTGGAAGGAATCCGTATACTACCTGTGCTGGCACTGTCATCTCCAGTGGAACTGTTGCCAACTGTTTTGTCAAAAATGTCTTTCACCAGCGTGAGGAAAGCGGTTTCTACATTGTTGCCATCTTTGGCAGAGGCCTCCAGGAAAGGCAAGTTAAATTGATCCGCAAATTCCTGAGGCAACAGAAATCGTTAGAATCATACGAGTAGAGAGCGAGGGGATGGCAACGATATAAAATATCAACAAACCTTTCCTGTAACATAGTCCACCACTCTTTTCGTTGTAAGATCGCTCTTGTTTCCTACCAAAAGCTTCACCACTTGCCCACAAGCATAACGCTCTATCTCGGTAAGCCACTGCCTTGCATTGTTGAAGGAAACCTGATCAGTGACATCGTAGACAAGAATGACGCCGTGCGCTCCTCGATAGTAGCTGCTTGTTATGGTTCTGAATCGTTCCTGCCCTGCCGTATCCCACTGCAGACAATTGAGAAAAAAATCGTAACGTTAGAGTCGTTTATTTACAGTTAGAAGTTGTATTAACAACTGTTGAACAGCAAAGAGAGGGTGCGTACAATTTGCATCTTAACCGTTTTACCCTCCAAGTTTACTGTACGAATCTTAAAGTCGACTCCGATTGTGCTGATGAAATTCTCAGAAAATGTGTCTTCCTAGCACCACACAAAAAAGACAAGAAATCTAATCAGAAGAGCAGGGAGAGGGGAAAGGAAAGGGAAGGGAAGGGACTTCTTCTCCTTGAGAAGAGGAAGAAAGGGAAGGAGAGGGGCAAGCAGCCAGCCATACCGTAAACCTCAACAAAAGAGACGATTTGCCCACACCCGAGTCTCCCACCATCAGAATTTTAAACAAGTGATCACTTTGTTTGGTAAAGAGAAGAGAAACGTTAAAACAAAAACAGAAACAGAACGACAGGAGGAAAAGGAGAAAGGCCTCGTCTCAAGAAAGAGTAACGCACTATTCCGTTGCTGCCATGTCGGCTTTGTCAAGTCGCTTCGAGGACAAAAAAGATAATTACAAATCAAAATCAACTGGGCTGCAAGCGGCGGATAGAGAACGAGAAGGAATGTTTCAGTTTTTGTTATTTTTTTTTTTTAAAAACCCAGAAGTGTTGGCCAAGAGGAGAAGGAGGAAAATGAAAAATAAAAACACAAACCAGATCCCTTTCTCTTCTTTTTATTTCGGTGCGCGGACTTCCACTTCTGCTTTTTGGTCCCCTTTCTTTTTTATTTATCAACGCGTGGCTACGCCTAAATAACTAAAAACTTATTTTTTCTGGGATTTCAACTTCTTCAACCCCAACCAAATTTTTCCCGGCCACAATTTAGGTTTAAATAAGGGCATGAGGCTAATTTAGGAAGGCTATGGAGTTTTGATGATTGGATGCACTGGTTTGCGGAGTTTATTTATTTCAAACGATTTGATTTTCGATTGGCAGTCGCTGACGTCACATATATCAAAAAGAAACAGACACGCCAAGGTTATGCGAGAGAAAGTGAGGGAGAGAGAGAGAGAGAGAGAGAGAGAGAAAGCAAGAAGCCAAAAGGGAAGTCGTGCAAATTGTTCAACTTTATATAAATGCGTGATGAAAAAAAATGGGTAAAGCTGTAACTGTACAAGAAAAAACCAGAAGAGATAACAGTTGGAAACACACCAGACTGACCCTGCTCTTAGTTGAGGAAGATCCAGACGATGCTTGGCTCGGTGGGGTAGGTGACCAGCATCTTGCACCTGTTAACATAGTCGTACCCCTCTGCCAACTTTTGCGCCAACTCTTTCTTAGTGCAACATTTGAAAACGGTGAGGTCACTCTCGTTCTTGTCGGCGGCGGAGGAGTGGCCGCTCCTTCGAATGGCCTTGCGCTGCAAGATGTGCTGCTGGCAGATGTAGTCCCTCTCCATCATGTTCAGCTTGTTGAACAAGAGGCCGATGCCATTGTTGGTGACTGCAAGGCCGCTAAAGCCAACCACCTTCAGCAGCTGCTGACCTTGCTCCTCCGTCAGGGGCAGAGCGAGCTGCTGACGCTTGGCCTTGGCCTCTCTAAGCCTCTGGATGATGGCGTTGAGGTCGGTCATAGCTGTCTGGAAGAAGCTGCGCACTTTGTTGTCCAACTTCTCCAAATGATAGACATGAATTCCGATGGCCGAGTCGCGCTCTGCATCAAATATCTGAAAGAAAGTGGGAACGCATGAGTTTTGTTAGCAAGCAACGAAAGAGTAAAAGAAAAAAAATGAGTGCTTACCTCTTCGGGACCCAACTCGCCTTCGTCGAGTTCACCGTTGATGAGCTTGTTCCAGCCCTTCTCGTTGAGAGGAATGAAAATGGCGGTGGCCACAATCTCGCCATCGTCAGGGAGGTCGTAAATCATGCCAAACTCGGGATTCCTCCTGTACCAGGCCTTAAGGGCATTATAGGTGACGTCCTCGCAAGGGTAGACCTTCTGGTCGAGGCTAAGAAGCAGGTCAAAGT
Organism: Balamuthia mandrillaris; assembly: GCA_031835245.1. Classification (NCBI taxonomy): domain Eukaryota; phylum Discosea; order Longamoebia; family Balamuthiidae; genus Balamuthia; species Balamuthia mandrillaris. The sequence continues at coordinate 181,686 of JAVKOQ010000041.1, read as the reverse complement.
CAGCCTCGCGCACGGGGCGCAGACGCATGTCCTGCAATCGGTCTCCGCAGGTTTCCACAATGGGCACGTCCTTCTTCATGGAAGCAGCCATGTCGTTAGCGGCAGCAGGAGGGCTCGCTCGTCGGGTGGAGGGGGAGTTGGTCGTCTTGGTCCACGTAGTAGGGGCGGCGACGATGGAAGAGGAGGCTATATCGCGTACGTGCACTTCTTCAGCTACTCGTTGCTCCTTTCCGGTCTTCGGGTCCGCGTTGAGGCTCTCCTTGCTCCTCGTCTTCTTGCTTTCTCTCTCGCTCTCTTTCTCTCCGCGCGCTCTCCCTTCTCTCCTGTTGTCCTTGCTTCCTTCTCTCAAAAGAGCACAAGCTAAAAGCAGAGGGGTAATGGTCCCTTTATTATTTATCCTTGTATTCGCTGCCTTGAAAGGGTTTGATCTTTGGGTGACCGTTGCCTTCAAACAGGAATAGTAATAAATAATGCCTTAAAGTTTTTTGCCTCTCTGTCTCTCTCTCTCTCTCTCTCTCTCTCTCTCTCTCTGTCGCTCTCTTCTCTCTCTCTCTCTCTCTCTACTCTCTATCTACAATCCTAGTGCCTCCCTCCCAAAAGCCAGAAACGTTTGGCTTACCTTTTAGTCCTCTCTCCTCCTCCTTCGCTTTTTGCCTCGTCCCTTGCCGCCTTCCTCCTTGTTGGTTCGCTGTCTGCCTAACTCCCCCCTTTGTCCTCGCTTACGCCTGTTGAGGTGGTTTAGTTCCTTCTTGTTGTTGTGTTTGTTGCTCTTGTTGTTAACGGTGTTAAAAGGATTGTTGGAATGTTTAGAGGAAGAAGATGAAGTGGAAGTTGAAGAAGAGGAAGAAGAGGAATCGCGGTGGTGGTTTGGTCGTGGTATCGTTGCTGTCCTTGAAAGAGGAAAACAAGGGGTTGATTGGTTTGGTGGAAAGGAAAAAAAAAGAGTAGTTAGCACAAAAAAGAAATGAGCTGCTACAACGTTTTGTGTTTCCCTTTTTTTCTCCTCTGCAGTAGAGTAGTGGATAGTTAGTCCCAAACAAAAAAAAACTGCAGTCAAGAGAGCGGTAAGGTGTACAACAGTGGTGAAAAAAAATAATAATCAAATAATAATACAGCTGCTAAGCAAAAAAAAAAACGGAGCCACCAATCGACTGGTAGTGCCCTGTTGTGGGTGTTCGTGTGTGGTATGAAAGAAGAAGAAAGAAAGAAGAAAAAAATAAAAATAACGAGAACAATATAGTCAAGTTAGCTTTTAGTTTTTTTTGTTGTTGTTGTTGGCGTGTAGTGGTAAGGTTTGGGTTTTTTTTAAGGTGTGCGTGTGCGCGAGATGTTAAGTTTGGTCTTGGTTTTGGTTTTCTTCCCCCTTTCCCCACGTAGGGTGGCAGGAGATTTGCTGTGGTGACTACGGAGAGGCGTAGGTTGTGCAGGTGTGTGTGTTTTTCGTTGTCTCGAACGTAAACAAAATGGAAACCGAAATGGAAGCACGATTAAAACTTACGGCAAATTTAAGGTTACCTGAGAGAAACAGAGCGGAGTAAACCGAAACTCCGAGGAAAACGAACCTAAAAAAGGTACAAATGTCGTAATTTTGAGGACATCCTTGGAAATCCCGTAGATAATTCGAGAATTTCGAAGGAAAAGTCTTTGAAATGCTGACGTCACGCTCACCATGGATACCGTAACCAAGGAAACCTGGCGAATTCCTTTCAAGGAAGTAAAAATAAGAAAGATTAACGCTAGAAGCCGCCGTTGAGCGGAAAAGAATGTCTTCGGTGCTTACTCCTTGGACGCCCCTAGCAGGATGTGTTTTTCTTTTTCTCACCTTCCTCAACAACACACAAAGTAGAGCACAAATCACCTCTCCAAGGCGCTGAGCCCTGCCCTACGTTCTCGCCTGCGGAAACGCAAAGCTGCCCTTAAAACCAACACCGAGACACTTGCCGACAAGGACCCTGTTGCCGCATCCTCTACAACAACCACTTCAACGACAGCGTTATCTGCAACACCATGCGCGGCTTCTTCTGCTCAAGGCACGCCATCTAAGCGGCCGCGAAGAATTTCATACAAAAACACTACTTCACCGACTGCCAAGCTGCGGGTATGGGCAACCGGCTCTCTCGTCTCGCTCTCTCACTCTCACTCTCTCTTCTCTCTCTCTCACTCTCTCTCTCTACTCTCTCACTCTCTCTCTCTCGTCTCGCATCTGCTCGACAATCTCCCAATCTTCTCTTCTCAAAATGCAAGTTGAGGCCAGCCACATTTGAGCAGGTGAAGAAGAAATTGGAGGCTGAGATACAGTCGCTGGAAGAGCACCTCAAAGAGATTGACCGCAAGAAAGCCATCTATGAGCGCCGACAATTACAAAAGGTTTTTTGCTTTCACGCTACTACCCGAGAGAGAGAGAGAGAGAGAGAGAGAGAGAGAGAGAGAGAACGAGAGAGAAGAGAACGAGGAAGAAGGCAAAGATGCTTACAAAAAAAACGTGTGTAGCAAGAAACAGAAAAAGTCAACGTACTCAGAGACAAATGGAAAGAAGCCTGCCAACAAGTGGCCACCGACCTTTTCGCCAAGCTGCAGGGAATGCACAGCGCGGTTCACCAGGGGCTAACAGGGCAACCACAGGAAGACCTGACCATGACCCGAATGTTGCAAGAAATGGGGGTGGACTCCAACTTGCTCAACTATTCTGAAGAAGAGGAAACATTTCTCTAAGTTTGTGCTGTTATTTTTTGAAGGCTGCATGCCCCGTTTGTTTGATGTGTTGGAAGAGTTTGTTGCGAGAGCGGAACGTGACGGAGCAGGTCTTGCACCGCAGGGCATTGTCTTCGGAGGAGGAGGAGGGCGCAGGGGAGCTATTGGTTGCGGCTCTGCTGTCTTTCTTTCGCATTTTTCGTAACATGCGCCTTTCTTTCTTTGTGAAGGGTTTAGCTGTCTCCTTCGTCGTCTTTGCTTCTTCTACTTCCTCTTCTTCGCCTTCATCTAAACCGTTTTCTTTTGCACTGCTTTCCGGTGCGCTTTCGTTTTCTTCCTGTTCTTTCGCTTCGTTTGTGTTGCTCGTTGTGTCTGTATCTGCACTTCCTTCATCTTCTTCGTTTTCAGCCTCTTCTTGCTCTTCCTCTTCCTCTTCATCTTGGCTTCCGGTGGAGAACCGCCGGCTTTGTTGCTGATATCTCAACAGCATTTCCCATTCCTCTTCTTCATCATCCTCACTTTCTTGACCATCTGCTTCACGTTGTTCCTTTCCAGAGGAGGAATCGGCATCGCCCAATACCACAAACTCTTCGCTATGTTCGCTGTCATTGCCATGTTTTTGCATATCCTCCTCCCCCTTTGCTCCTTCGTCTTCTTCCTCTTCCGCCTCTTCGTCTTCGTCTTCTGCAGCTAGAGCTGCCTCCAATAGTTCGCGTTCGAGCTTCTTTACATTGGCCAAATGCTTTTTAGATTTTTCGTGATTCTGATAACTGCATTTTACCAAATTAACAAACAGGGGAGAGGGAGAGAGAGAGAGAGAGAGAGGGAGAGAGAGTGACGAGAAGGAGGAGAAACGTATGGAATAAAACACGTACGATCGCTCAGACTTAAAGCTTTTCTTGCACGCAGGACAAAAGAGCTCGGCTTCTCCATCCATATGTTTAGCATCAACTGCATCTGCGGCCGCTTGTACATCCTTGCCCTTGCCCTTCTTGTTCTTCTTCTTCCCTCGAGAAAGTTCCTCTGGAGAGTAAATGTCATCTAAGCCCAGCTTGTCCCATTCCTCCTGAAAGTTCTCCAAGTGCTGCAATTCTTCGGCCTCTTGCAGTTCTCTAGCGGCCTGCCGCTCTTCCTCCTGCTGCTTCTTTCTCAGCAACTCCTTTTCTCTCTTCTGTTCTGTTTCTTGTTTCGTTTTAATGAGATGCTCTATAACTCGTTTGTCCTTCTTCCGCACATGCTCCACCAAGTGCTTTAAGTGATCACATGTTACATCAAAACTGAGAGAAGGACGAAGAAAGAAGGAAGATGAAAGAATAAAAGGGGGAAAAAAAAACAACGTACTCTGACTTGTTCGTTGAAAAGCCTTCGTTCTTTGTCCCTGCATTTCTTGTTTTCCTTCTCCATGAGGCGACGGATCTGTCGGTTGGGGGCCTCCGTCGTCTTGTACTGGTCGCACCAAGCAAAGTTCTTTTGGGTCACAAAGTTCAGCCAATGGCTGTAAAACTCTTTGACGGCGGGGTAAGGCGTGGAGAGGTCGCCAAAGGCCGGCGCCGCTGGCGAGCCGTTCTTCTGTTTCTTGTTGGCGGCTGCCTCCTCCTCCTCTTCGGCCAGCTTGGCAAAGAGGCCGCCGTAGACGGTGTAGAAGCCCTTGGGGCCGTCGTTGTAGCCGGAGAAGCAGCTGTTGTTGAAGAAGGGCCAGAGGTTGATGCCGTGCTCAGCGCCTTCTTCGGCGGTGCCGTCCCCTCCGCGAAGAATGGCCTCTCGATGATCGTCGTACCTGTTACACATGCGTTTGGAGGAGTTAATCGAAGGAAGAGAAAGAGGAGACCGTGCAAGAAGGAGAGAGAGAGAGAGAGAAAGGCAACAAACCATGCACGCTCGTGTGGATCGCTTAGCACGTCGTAAGCTTGTTGTAGCTCCTGGAAACGTTCATGGGCAAGTTCGGGTTGATGTATGTTCCGGTCTAATGGAGTGAAGAATAAACCGGTCAGAAAAACTGGCCCAAAAAGAAAAACAAGAGAGAGAGAGAGAGAGAGAGAGAGAGAGAACAAACCAGGATGCCAAAGCAAGGCTTTTTTACGGTATGCTTTCTTAAGCTCATCCGCCGAGGCATTCCGTTCCACCTCCAACACCTCGTAGTAGCACCTCATGGTAGTTTGTCCTCCCCCGCTCATCATGATTCTCTGCTGCTTTGTTTTTTTTTTCTTCCTTTTTTCCCGCCTTTCCTTCCTTGTCTTTCCTTTCTTCCTTGCTTCCTTGTTCTTACTTGCTTCGCTGGTTGGAATTGTTTCTGAGGTTAGGGTTAGCGTCTCGTTAAATATGCCATGACGACATGAATTAAGATCTCACAATGACGTCATGGAAAGATCGAGTCGATCAGCGTGCACAAAATCACAACAAAACCAGAAGAGTTGCTGCAGCAAAACCAACAACAAGAAAAGACAACAACAAAAAAAAAAAAGAGGATGAGCGAGAGACCCAGAGGAGGCGGAGGAGGAGGTGGTGGCAGGGGAGGAAGAGGAGGAAGAGGACGAGGAGGAGGACGTGGAGGAGGAGGCGGGGAGGGTGGAGGTGGAGACGGCGGTCGAAGAGGAGTAAAAAGCGGTTTCAAGGACCGGTTCAGAGGAGGAGGGCGTGGTGGCGGCAAAAGGGGTGGCTTCCGAGGAGGAGGAGGAGGAGGAGAACATGAAGGCGAACATGGCGCCAAGTTGATGGTGCTTCTTCTTTTATCTCCCTCCTTTTCAGTGCGTTGTGGCTCACTAAACAGTGTGTCTTTTTTTTTGCGTTTGATTATGTGTGCGTTGCAACAAGGTCACTGGATTTGAGGAAAACGTGGCACTGGAAGACCTGGTGGCGTTTCTGAAGGAGAAAAGCTCCGAGCCGTTCACCCTGGATGATGTACGTTTTTTTTTAAAAAAAAAAACAAAAAGCGCCGCAAAGAACGGTTGTGTGTGTTTAAACGAACTGCCGTCCATTATTTTTTTTTTTAAAAAAAGGCCTCTCTGGTTGGGAACAAGGCGTTCCTATGGATAAGCAATCGCGCCGAAGCTCTCGCCGTCTCCAAGCTGAGCGGCATTCGCTGGGACAGAAACAAGGTTCTCTTTCTCTTCTCTTGGTCTCCTGTTCTCTTTCATTATTCTCTCTCTCTCTCTCTCTCTCTCTCTCTCTCTCACTCACTCTCACTCTCTCTTGTCTGTTTCTCTCCTTATCTCTCTCATGCTCATTCTCTCTCTCTCTCTCTCCCTATTCTCTCATTCTTTCCATTCTTCTACGTACAGCTTAATATACATTTTGTCAAGTACAAACCGAGCAACGAGCTCAGCGCTAAGCACAAAGAAGCGCTGCAATCCCTGGTCGAAACGCACTACAATGTTGCCGGCAAGTTTCTCAACCTAGCGGGCCTGCAGGGCAGCCACCAGCACGGTGTTACCCTGGACTTCAACAACGTCACCTTGCTACGCACCCTGTGGAGCGTCGTCGCCGAGAAGTGCTCTCAGGTAGAGACCATTGACTTTTCGAACAACAACATGAGAACGTTGGTGGGCTTCAGGGATCTGCCCTCTCATGCCCCTGAACTTGCCAACCTCAACTTTGATAGCAACCGGATCAATGATATGAAGCAGCTGGATCATCTCAAGGGACTCAAGCTGAGGGAAGTGGTTTTCACCAACAATCCTATTTCTACACAAACAGACCCAAGTCGGTATAGAAGGTTCGACTTTCTTGTTCTTCTTCCTGTTTTCGCTCTACTTCTTTTTCGGTGTTCTTGTTTTTTCCAATCTTATTTTCTTCTCTCTCTTATTTATTTTATGCTTGTTTATCTTATCTTCCATGACTGCATTCTCCCAAACAACAGCCAGGTAACACGGCGATTTCCGTTCCTAAAGTATTTGGACACAGTGGAGGTGGAACCAGCCATCTCCTTCGACATTCCATCCTATGCGCTTAGCAGCGTACTTCCTCCCATTCAAAGCAATTACTTTGATGCCCCACAAAGAGAAAACCTCATCGCCAACTTTTTATCCAAGTAACTTAACCTCTCTCTCTCTCCATCTCCTCTCCTTTAAGTTATTTATACTCATTGTTTTATTTTCTTATGTAAGATATTACCAGCTGTATGACAAGAACAGACAAACTCTTTTGGAACTGTACACAGATGGGTCCTACTTTTCATTGACAGTAGGCAAGAAAGATTCCATCGGAGCTGATAAGTCGCATCATCACAAAGACAAAGGCAAAGACGGGAAGAAGAAACAGCACGAAAACAAAGAGAAATTGAAAGACTATGTAAAGCTCAGCAGAAATTTCTTGGTGGTGGAAGACATGGACCAGAGGCAAGAGCTGATTCAGCGCGGACGTGCTGATATCGTTCATTTCTTGCAACAGCTACCAAACACGCTACATGATCTTAGCACCGGGTTTACCGTTGATGCTTTTGCCTTGCCTTCTATTGGTAATCTTCAGGTTAGCTTACTGTTCTTTCGTCTCTTCTTTCTCTCCCGCTTCTGCGTCTTCTGCTCCATATCTAACGAAAGCGCTTGCTATGGCTTGTTTCATTTTTGTATTTATTTAAGTTGATTCATGTGGCAATCCACGGCACCTTTTGGGAAGGTTGGCCTTCTTTCTCTCTTGATATGTATTGAACTTCCACTAACATCACCGACAATAGTGGACGTTGGTGTAAATCGTTCCTTTGACCGGACGTTCATACTGACGCCAGCACCATCCCAATCGCGAGCCCACCAACTGGGCGTTCCTCTCCTCGTAGTCAACGACCAGCTCCATCTGCGGCCTTATCTTGGCCAATCCCTTCAACCTGCCTCCTCTGCTGCACCAAGCGCTTCCTCCTCCACTACAACTACGTCCACCACTGCTTCCGCATTGCCGATGATGGGCAGCCCCTCTTCCTCCGCCTTGTTTTCCTTTTCTCCGGTCTCTTCTCCCTCCGCTCAAGCAAGACGTGGCAGCGGTTCGGCTGCAGCTGCCTCATCCAACGACCTCATCACCAAGCTGTCCTACGTGACGGACCTGACGCCGGCCTTTGCAAAGCAGTGCCTGGAGACCAACGAGTGGGATTACAACAAGGCCCTCGCCAACTTTTACGAGTTGAAGGCACAGAACGCCATCCCTCCGGAAGCGTTCCTCAGCGGCGCTTCCACCCCATAAAGCGTTATCTTGTAGAGCATTCCTTTTATTCTTATCGTTCCTCTCATTCTTAGCATTCCTAACATTATTATCATTCCTCTCGTGCTCATCATTCCTCTCGTGCTTGAGTAAAAGTCGAAAAATGACCGAAAAGAAATGACAAGGGAAATAACGGCAGCAAAAAAGTCCATACGTATCCCTGAGAGTTTGAGCGGTGAAAAATAGTGTCGACGAGGACCACTGCAAAAGCAAACCGTTGCGCGTTTGCCAAATTGAAAAGGAAAATTCCATTTTTAAAAAAATGGAATGCTGACGTCATGCATTTGGCAGAACTGAAAAAGCAAAAAAGAGAAAAGCAAAAGAAAAAAAAAGTAAGTGGGCAGTCAGAGAGACAGAGAGCGAGACACGCCCGAGTGAAAGAAAGAGAGTGATGTCATGGCTTGCGCACCTGACGGGGAAAAAGGGGGAAGGTGGGGGCAATTCATCCTCCCCTCCACCCCCTCCCTATTCCACCTCCCCTCCCTCTTCCTCCACTTCATCTTCTTCTTCCCTTTATCCTTCCTTTGGCCTCCCCACGACGTCGGACTATTCCGCCATCAAGAAGAAACGACACGAGGGGAGCAGGCACCATGGGGACACCTTTGAGCCCTCCTCTCCCCCTTCGTCCACCTCCTCCACGGCTCTGCAGTTTGTTTGGATCGAATCCGACTCTGATAAACGTGAGAAGAAGAAGCAAAGAGCGCCCGCCTTCACGAGCAATAGCAGCAAAGCCGTTCCACCTTCCTATGCCTCTACTCCTTTGTCGTACTCTCCCTTCCATGCGACGGCCTCTTCTTCCTCTAGGGTCACTGGCTCCCGAAGAACATTCTCGCCTACTTATGCCTGTCTTGCCTTTGCTCAGTGCCAGCTCGATCCCTCCCTTGTCCCTGATTTTTCAAGGGTTTGTTTTTCTCCACTCTTCTCCTTCTCCTTCTCCTTCTCCTTCTCCTTCTCCTTCTCCTTCTCCTTCCTCCTTCTCCTTCTCCTTCTCCTTCTCCTTCTCCTTCTCCTTCTCCTTCTCCTTCTCCTTCTCCTTCTCCTTCTCCTTCTCCTTCTCCTTCTCCTTCTCCTTCTCCTTCTCCTTCTCCTGTGTAACATCAAACCAACAAAACAAAAAGGTTGGAAATCCACTGGAGGTAAAAGGGTTAGATGCAGGACAGGTGTTGAGCCAAGCAGAAGCCCTCAGAGAAGATATGGGCTATGATGTAGCGTTTGAGAAAGACTTTCTGGTCAGCCTCAAACAAGACAAGGACAAAGAGGCGGAGGAGCAGCTCCGCAAGGAAGAGGCCCACCGTCACTTCCTCAAACGGTTGGAGAAAGAGGAGAAAGAAAGGGAGGCCGCCGCTTTGAACGAGTGGCTCAGTGAGCAGCAGCGGCGAGCCCAGCAACAGAAACCGCCACAACAAAACAAAGTCAACAACAACACTTCCCAACAGAGTTATAGTGATAACACGAATAACAATAACAGCCGCCTTGCCACCAGCGACACCCAACAACAGTTGGTCGACCTGGACTTTCCATCTCCAGCTTCTTCCTTTTCATCTTCATCTTCATCTTCATCCTCCTCTTCTGTGTCTTATACATTGCCGCGGCCAGCCCACCTCTTCTTTGGTGACAACAAAGCAAGTAATACACAGGATGAAGCTCCTCCACCATACCCTGGCGTATCACCCCAACGCCCCTCTGCTGTAGAAACTCCACCCCGCCAGCGACAGCAGCAACAGCAGCCACCACCTGTTTACTTTCCTTCTCCTACAATTCCTTCTTCCTCATCTCCAGTTTCTATCCCTTTTTCCACTCCTTCTGCTATATCACCTGTATCACCCTTCTCCCCTTTTCCCCCTCCTTCCAACTTTGCTGCTGCTGTTCCTTTTCCTTCGATGCCTACTACCCCTTCTTCTTCTTCATCCTCTTCACAGCAACACACTCCAGTTTCTCCTGTAGTCTCGCCACCTACTTTCCATTTTCAGCAACAAGACAATGGAAGTGGTTATCCCGGTGCTGCGGTTGCTACAACGAATGGCCGTTATCACCTTTCTCCGTATACTTCGTATTCTTCTCTGCCACCTCCTTACTTTCAACACCACAGCAATGACAGCAGTCCTCACCACCATTCCCATCTTCATCACTTTTCACCACCGCCAGCCCAGCAACAGCAAGTACACCCTCATCCCTACACACAAATACCAACCACACGCCAACGATCCTCATCTTCTCCTTCTATAAATGACACCTCAACCCTTCTTTCTTCCCCTGTTCCTGTTACTTCTTCTTCTCCTCCTGCCCGCCACTTCACTGATCCCACAAGAGTATGTCTTACCCACTTCCTCTCTCTTCCTTGCTTTCTCTTCCCACTCACCGTTGGTTTTTTGTTTGCTCAAACAACAGAAGCAGCTTTATCAGACGTTGGTAGAGAAGCACCAGCTCAATGCAGTCATTGTGGAAAAGGCGCTGGAGGTATATCCAGAAAATGACCAACGAAAGATAACAGCATTTGTACAGAACTACCAGCGATTGCTGGACGTGGGATTTAACGAGGCCCACATCAAGCAAGCTCTTTTGCTTCACGAAAATGACAAAGGGCTGAAGAAGACAACGGCCTATCTCAAACAGCTGGACAAGCTCGTCAAGCGGGGTTTCAAGGAGAAACACATCTTTGATGCGCTGTCCCTTTTTGACAATGATGCCAAGAAAGCAACTGAGTTTTTGGAGGCATACGAGGTACAGCTTTGTTGTTTTCCACTGCCACTTTTTTGTTTTGTTGCCTTAATTCTCTCTCCCTCATACAGTCATTGGTACAGCTGGGTTTTGAAGAGGTGAAGATACGGGAGGCACTGCTCCTCAGCGAGAACGACAAAGAGAAAGCCGTGCAGTATATCTTGATGGAGTCTTGAAGGTTATGTCCACAAGCAGAACTCCGATGTTAAATAAAGTCCTGTTTTTGTACATTTTTTTCCCCTCTCTCTTGGTTTTTTGCAGAGACAGAGGGAAGCAAAAGGTTGAGGAAAAGAAAATTAACTTGCTGTCGTTGGTACAAAGAAATCGTTAGGCTCCCTCTCCTTCGCCCTCTTCTTCTTCTTCCTCCTCCTCCTCTTCCTCCTCTGCTTCATTAGCAGCAGCTCTTGCTGCAAGGGTATCCTGCATGAGGATGGCGTCCACTTGCTCTCCAAAGACAGTGGCTATGATCTCGATAATACTCTGCAGGTCAATCTCAGCGATCGCTCGAGGTCCCATCCTATACTCGTACAGTAAGTTGCCATTCTGCCCTGTTTTGTTGCTCTTTGTGCGTTGCAAGTACCTTGTGTTTGTGTGGCGTTTAGTTTGTTTTTTTTTAAAAAAAATCAGAGAGAGAGAACGGAAGACATAAATGAGGGTGAAAAGCGAAGGAGAGGAGAGAGGTACGTTTCTTGAACAAAGGTTGATACCACCCTCTCCCAATCCTGCAAGATGGGATGCAAGCGTCCGGTGTGCAAATCTAGCTTGGCCAAATGAGAGCTTAGCGTTTCTGCATTTGAATGTTTAGTCAAATCAAGAGAGGAAGAGAGAGAGAGAGAGAGAGAGAGAGAGAGAGAGAGAGAAAGAGAGAGAGAGCGCGCGCGAGACGACACCAGAGTCAATGACGTTTTCATTCAAATGGATGATGCAGAGAATAATGCTAAGGAGGGCCAACGGGGGTGCCTCGTCCGTCCAATCTATGATTTCCACCTCTTTTGGCTGCAGCGTGTTCACCAACATGTACGTTCCCGGCGTTGTTGCCGATTCTGCCCAACAGCAAAAGCATAAAACAAAGAATAAGGAGAGAAAAAAGAGAGAACGGATGAGAAGGTTACGATGACAACATGACAAAGAAGTCGGTGGCAGTGAGAACGCACGAGAAGCAGAAGGAGCGCCTCGTCTAGAGGGAGCACCGCCTGCCTCAGCGGTAACGCGGGGAGCCTCCACCAGCTCGTAACCAAAGATGTCCTTGAAGCGCTTCTGCGCTTCCTCGATGACTGCGGTGGCCAGGTTCTGTCCTTTGTACTCGTGCAGCACTTTGGCGTTGATGTCGGTCCGTCGTATCACTTTCTTGCTGTGGTCCATGAACAAGATGAGCCGCATCGTATCTCCAACCAACTTTTCTCTTTCCTGCAAAGAGAGGAGAGAGATGAGGCCAAAAACGAAAAAATAAAGGATCAGTCTCAATGCGGTACGCACCTCGGAGGAGAGGTTGTCCCATTTAGCGCGTTGTCGTTGGGTCTCGGAGCCTTGTGAATATTCATCTTCCGAACTCTGTTGAGATGCGGCCCCTCCTCCGCCTCTTCTTGAGCGAACTGAAAAAAAAAATAATGTAGCCGTTAAAAAAGATGTAAAGAAGATGACTTGCGCTTTTTTCTTCAACACAAAAAAAAAACCAAAGATAAACAAACGAACCGCTCCGCTGAGATGCAGATGAACCAGCCCGTTGAGATGGTCTTCCTCTCTTCATCTTCCTCTTTTATTTTATTTTTGGTTGAAATAAATTCCAAGAAAAATTTAAGTGTCGACATAATTTATTTATTCATATTTGCCGACATAGAGAGGAGAGTGGACATGAGCCAGGACAGAAGAGAGGAGAAAGGACGTCGAACGAAACACAACGTTTCGCTTCGTTGCAACGACGATTAATAAATAAGAGAAGGAGAGATGAATGCACAGCGTCGACGCTCGTTTTTCATATCCAGTTAGCTGGCGTGGCTGCTCTTCCCAGCTCGGAAGAACTCGATGTACTCCTCCTCCATGGGCTGAAGCTCCCCGCAGATGATGAAGGAATGCAGCGGCTCCCCAAAGCTCACCTCCAACAGCTCCTTCATGGTGCCGGCCGCGATTTGCTGTGTTTCCTGTCCCACTCGCGCCAACCCTACGCACATCGTCTCTTCGGAATACGCTATTAAGAGAGAGTGAGAGAGGGTTGAGATGAGATGCGAGAGGAATTACAAGAGGAGAAGTAGAAGGAAGAGGAGATAGAAGATGTTACCATTTTCCTGACGTTTTTGCTCAACCTCCAACAACTGTTCGATACATTGGTGGACGCTCATGAAGCGAGGTGGCTCATAGATCTTTCGTCCTCTCAGCATGTTCTCGTCGCTTTGTTCTTTCACCTTTATATCTGTTTTTTTTTTTTTGGTTTGTTATTCTCTCTCTCTCTCTCTCTCTCTCCCTCTCTCCCTCTCTCCCTCTTCCCCTCTCCTCTCTCTCCTTATTCTTGTTTTGAAAGAAGGAAGGGATGACCAACCCAGCAAACAAAGGGTGTGCAAGCCCATCTTGCGGTTGGCAAGGACCTTGTTGTAGAAGCTGTCGGGCCGCCAGTTCTCCGTGAAGAAGACCATGGAGATGGTCTGCCCAAAGGTGTAGAGCTGAAGGCCGCAACAACCCACGGCGTTCATGATGGAGGCGTTGTGGCAGACGACGCACTCCACGCCCATTTTCTTGGCTCTCAGCACCAAGTCCGCATGCGTTGTTGCTCTATCGGGAAGAGAGGTGAGAAGAAGAAGAAGAAGAAGAAGAAGAAGAAGAAGAAGAAGAAGAAGAAGAAGAAGAAAGAAGAAGGAGGAAGGTTACCCAAAAGGATCGCCGACGACGAGGAGGCCAATGTCGTCCTCACGAGCGGGAAGGAGCAGCTTCTCCTCCGCCTCGCTCTCCACGAGCTCCCTGTCGGCTAATATGACCTCTCTTTCGTAGTACTTTTCCTTTGAGTTTTTGGGAGGAAGCACAAGAGAGACAGAATGAGAAGAAAGAAGAACAGAGAACAACAAATCGGAAGAGAGGATTTGTACCAATCGCTCCTTGCCCACTGACAAAATGGACGTGTAGTGTTCCAAGTAAACGGTTTTGCATTTCTTCACTGCCTCCAAGCCCTTGACAGTGATGTCTTTCTCGTCGCCGAGACCCAGCCCTATCAAATACAACACCATCTTGGCCTCTCCCTTTCCCTTTCTTTCTTTCTTTCTTCTGGTGAGCCGATGTCGACAAATTACTCCTCTCTCCTCTCTCCTCTCTCCTCTCTCCTCTCTCCTCTCTCCTCTCTCTCTCTCCTCTCTCCTCTCTTCTCTCTCCTCTCTCCTCTCTCCTCTCTCCTCTCTCCTCTCTCTTCTCTCCTCTCTCCCTCTCCTCTCTCCTCTCTTCTCTGCTCTCTCCTCTCTCTTCTTCTTCTCTCCTCTCTCTTCTTTTCTGCGTGTCTAGCAGAAAGAAAGACACGACAAGGAAATATAACAAAAGTACATTGTTCATTGGGAGGCGCCCTTGCTGATAATCCGCATCCATGCTTCCTTTTCTTCGGCAGAAGAGGCGATGACGGTCCACACTTTGCCTCCCTTAGTCTCAAAGTGAAACGCATTCGGTGCTGTCTTCTCTTCTTCCTCTTCGTCATCGCCATCTCCTTTTTGAGGAGCAGCCACAAGTGGCATAGCAGCTCCTTCTTCCACAGAAACAACGTCGTTCAGCGGCACAGAAGACATGTAAGAATAGGGAGTAGATTCGGCATTCACCGTCGTTTCTGCTTCGTTCTTGTTCTTGCTCTTTCTTTTGTCTTTGCTTTTGTTTGCGGATTCTTCTGTTGCCACCAAGATATCGTTGAAGAGGAAGAGGTAGGAGCTCTTTTGGAAGATGCGGATGGTGCCTTCTTTCTTGCTGCCGCTCAGCTTCAATATTACTTTACCTTCCTTTTCCAACGTCCGATCACTTTTGAAGAGTCTCTGTTTAAAATAAAAGAAAACAAAAGAGGTGAGAAAGAAAGAAAGACAATTGAAGAAAAAACAACCGAAGCATGAAGAAAAGCAACAAACCAGTGGTAAGTCAGAGATACTTTCATCAATCGAAATGATTTTCTTGGCGTTTATCAGTTTGTCTCGTTCGATGGAGCTGTTCAACTTTGTGAGGATGCCTCTGATTTTATCCTCCGCAGCGGCAAGAGCCGCTTTCTCTTCGTCGGCCTCGTTGGTGTACTTTTGTAGTTGTTGCAGCAGCAGGAGGTAACGCGGAACGCGTTGCACAGGAGTGACGAAGAAGGAATCGAGATTGAGACCTGCTCCATCTTTGGAGAGTCTATCTTGTTCTTCTTCGAATGACTTCAATAAGAAATACCAGTGAGAAAAGGACTGAAGCCAGAGGAGAATGATAAAGAAAGAAATGACCAGGAAGAAAGAGAACCTTCAGTATAGCTGCAAAGTCGGGGATTTTCCTTTGAAGATACTTGCTGACCTGAACGCTTGTTTCGTAGTCATTTAGGAACTTGCCATAATCCCAAATAAAGTCCGTCTTATCGTTTGTTTGTTTTCACGTAGAAAGATAAGCAGAGGAGAAAGATTTACATATAGGAGAAGGATAATAAGGGCTTACCTCGTTGAGGAAAATATCTCCGAGTTTAGAGTCATCATTCCAATTCTCGATGCGCCGTTCCAACAACGACAAGAAGCGTTGGTGATGAGCCAAAATTTGTTCGGTGTTGAGGAAGACCTGATCTATCTCATCCTGAGTCAAAACGTTCAAGGAAGTCTTTTTCAATGGTACTATAACTTGCTGAAATAACAGAAATATAAACATCATCAGAAAATAGAAACGAAAGAACTCGAGAGAGAATGAGAGAGAGCATGAGAGAGAAACCTTCACAACTGTCTCGAGGCTGTTGACGTAAGTCTTCTCCGTGGCGAGCAACTCCTCGGCGACCATCTTGCGGGTCTTGACTCGTTTGGCTTCTTGCTGGATGGCTATAGCGACGAGTGCGACGTCGTTGGCGGGCGGCCGCAATG
Organism: Balamuthia mandrillaris; assembly: GCA_031835245.1. Classification (NCBI taxonomy): domain Eukaryota; phylum Discosea; order Longamoebia; family Balamuthiidae; genus Balamuthia; species Balamuthia mandrillaris. Next base: position 166,048 of record JAVKOQ010000041.1, on the reverse strand, counting down.
TCAGACAGGCAACAAGCCACAAACGCGGTGACAAGGATGGACAGCGTGAAGACCGGTGTAACGGGTATTAATGCCGATGTTGTTAGTGATGAAGGAGGAGGAGAATAAGAGGAAGAAGAAATGAGAGGAGAAGAAGAGAAGGAAGAATGGGGAGAAGGAAGCAGAGAGTCGTTGTCTTCCGATGTCGAAGTAGGAGTGGGAGTGGATGTAAAGGAAGAGTCGAACTCATCGTCACCATCATCGACAACGACTGTCTGAAGCGGAGGAGAAGACAGATACAGGGTCTTCATCCATGCCGATAATCTTTGGGAAGGTGAAATAGGAGAAGAAGGGGAGAAAGGGGTGGAGGTTGATTGTGGAGAGGGAGAAGAGAAGAAGGAAGCATCTTCTGCTTCTTCTGCTTCAGGGAGGCCCAATGCAGGAGCAGTGGCAACAGTGAAGGGAGAATACAATGAAGGAAGAAAGACGGAAGAAAGAACGCTGGCAGAATAGGAACAAACAAGACTAAAAGCAGGGAGAGAAGAAGAGGAAGAAAGAAGAGAGGGAGGGTGGCGGGTACCTTCTGTGGCCCGCTCCCCTCGTAGAGTTTCGCTCAACGAAGGCCGGTTGACGGAGTGCCTTTTCGGTCGTTCCTCGCTGTGTTCTCCTTCTATGCCCTCGCCATCCTCCTCATCCTCTCTGTTTTCTGGTTCTGCTGCTGGTGTTGCTGCTTCTTCTTGCTTGTCTTTCTCCTCTTCTTGCGTTGGTTGGTTTGTTGCCGGTTCAACCGTTGCATCATCTCCTCCCTCTTGCTTCTTCTCTTGTTCGTGGCGGGCAACTTGCTCTTTCTCTTTCACTTTTTCTTCTTTGGGTCCTTTTGGTTCCTCTTGTTTCGTTTTTGTTTTAGGCTCTGGCACTTCCTGTTGTTGTGCTCCTTCTTTCCGTGGTTCTCTTTGTCCTTTGCCTCCCTCGTCCTGTTCTCTTTCTTTTCTCCGCTCACCACCACCACCACTACCGCTTCCATCCGTTCCTCTTCCATCACTGCTCTTTCTCTCCTCTCCCGCTTTCTTTCCTCCTCTTCCTTCATCACCCTCGTCATCCTTCTTATACGTAAGAAGAGGCCGACCCGAAGAAGAGGAGGGCAACGCTCGTTTGTTGCTGTCGGCGCTCTCTCTGCTCAGCCGATAGTTCACAAGGATCAGCGTCGGGGTGGCCTCGTAGTTCTTCAGCTTGACCCTCACCTTCAGCACTCCAAAGCGAACGTACACGCGGATGGCCTTCTTCCTCGGCCTGAGCCCCTCCGGGATCCGGACCGTCCTCTCGAAGGCTCCTCCCGCCCGCTCGTCCAGGAAGTACTCGAGCAGGGCGGCGTTCCCGTTCTCCTTCTGCTTGGAGAGGTGTCGATGGCCCTTCACCACCAGCTCGCGGCTGTAGCCGTCGTAGAGGACGTCAAAGTCCTCACGGGAGAGGCCCGGCACGTCCATGAGCACCACCAGCACGTCGTTGCGGCGGTAAAAGTCCAGCAGGGCGGCAAAGGAGCCACCACCTTCCTCTGTTTCATCGTTGGAACCTCGAGGCCTGCTAGCAGTGGTAGGTTGTGAGGAAGAGGAGGAGGAAGGCGGTTGCTCTCCCTCTTCATCTGGTTGTGTGGAGGAAGAAGAAGAAGATGCGGCAGTAAGTTCCGCCATCGGTTATTTTAGCAAAAATAAAAAAAAAGACGTTTTTGTCACCGCTGCCACTACTCGCAAGGAAGAAGAAGGGAAGGGCGGGAACAGAAGAGAGCGAGGGTGACCGACACCAACTCACCTCCCCCTCTCCTCCTCTCTCTCTTTTTCTGTATTTTATTGATTATTTTTTTGACTAAATGGTAACCAATGAAAAATCAAACCGCTTCATTTAGCCTTGTGATCTGAAGATCCTCCGATTTTGTCTCGAATTTCCCGCATTCCTAACATTTTCCACATTCCCCGCATTCTTTCAAAGAAAGAAGGAAAGAAAGAAAAGAATTTCATCTTCGCTGCTTCCTTTCTCTTTCTCCCTTTCTTTGTCCCTTTCTTTCGATGAATAAAGGGCAAGGCAACTGCTGCAACGTCTTGTTGGGTGGCGCTCACTACTGCTCGTGAAAGAGGAGAGTGTTTGGCATTTTTACACGCGAGGAAAGGAGGAGCACATGGCGCCAGAGGACGGGTTCGAAGGGGAGGAGTACCGCGAGTTTGAGGAGTACGTGCGCTCCAACCTTCGCGAGGCGGACAAGGAGCGCGGCGTGGACTACATGACGGAGCTCAGCGAGGACCCCTCCGCCCTCCAAACCAAGCTCTCTCAACTCGTTGCATGGGTCCAGGACGCAAAACATTGGGTGGTGTACACTGGTTTGTTTTTCGTATGTGAGCTCTCTCTTTTGAGGAACACAAAAAAAAACTGATGCCTCAAAAAAAAAACCAAAGGGGCAGGCATAAGCACAGCAAGTGGACTGCCAGACTACAGGGGACCACAAGGGGTGTGGACCAAACGAGTCCAGCAACAACAACGACAAGAAAGAAAGAAGGGCAGAGCAGAAGAAGGAGAGGAGGGATGGTTCTCACAAAGACTGTCCCAGGTGGAACCTTCCTTCTCTCACAAGGCCCTTGCTGCCTTGTGCCAGGCAAGAACGCAGGATGGAGGAGCCTTGCTGAAGCACGTCATCTCCACCAACGTGGACGGCCTGCACGTCAAGAGCGGCTTGCAACGGGGCAACAACCTCTCGGAGCTGCATGGTAATGCCTTTGTGGAGGAGTGCTCTCGCTGCTCCGCTCAGTTCTATCGCTCCTTCCCCGTGCGAACCGCTCGTGCTCTCAAGCAACATGAAACCGGTCGCATCTGTGAACTCTGCTTTCCGCCTTCTACCAAAGAGGAGAAGCAAGCAGAAGCAGAAGCAACGCTGCGAGACATCATTGTAAACTTTGGAAACACCTACCTGGATGTGCCGTCCATGGAGGCAGAGCACGATAGAGCCTGGGTGCAGTGCATAAAGGCCGACCTGGTGTTGGTGTTGGGAAGCAGCCTCAGTGTGCCCACCGCATGTGACCTCGTGGATGAGTGCGTGGAGAGAGGGGGTAGGCTGGTCATCGTCAACCGGCAGCGCACACCCAAGGATCCCCTTGCGGCCATGCTCATTCACATCTCTTGCGATGTGGTCATGCACCGCATTGTTGAGGCCCTGAACGTATCCGTCTGAGACACGAAGCTGAAATAAACAAAGACTGAGAGAGAAGGAAAATAGGCTAGCTAAAGAGGAAATAGTATAGGTGTAAGTGTTCCAGTTGTTCTTGCATTTGGTTTGAAGCGTGTTGTTTTACACAATGGGTGAGTGGTGATGGTTCTCCTCCGCCTCCTCTCCCTCGATGCTTGTGGGTGTTTGCTCTTCTTGGTTTGTTGTCTCTTGTTCGATTTCGTGTGAGGTTGTGGTGATGGTTGTTGAAGATGAGGTTAAAGAAGAAGGGCGAGGAGGCGAAGAAGAGATATCATGAGAGGAGGTTATAGGCTGGTAAAAGGCCTGGCGTGGTGGCAGTGGTGGAGGAAGGGACCCTTCTGTGGAAATGGATGGATCCTGGGTGGCGGTGGTGTGAGAAGAACTAGAAATGGGATGAGAAGAAGGAAGGGAGGTCCTTCCTTGAGGAGGGACAAAAAGTCGTGGTGGCGGTGCCATTGAGGCGCGTTTGCGCAACGCTTCCAATTTTTGTTGCCGTTCTCTCTCCACCTCCAGTAGGTCCCTCTCAGGAGGAGGCGTGCCCACCACAGCTGCACCCTCAGTCCCGCCGTACACCATATTTCGTAGTCGATCATAAGCCGTTTCCTGTTGATGAAGTGCTTCTCTCTGTCGCTGCTTGCGGCCTTCCCGCTCCTTCATATAAATGGTCTGCCGCGTTGTGCGCAGGCCGCTATCACCGCCGTACTGTGCTTCCATATCTTTCACGAAAGAATCAACCACAGTGGGAGGAGCCCACTCGTAGGCCACCTTATGAGCCAACGTGGTGTGCTTGTGGAACGCCCTCAACAGGCGAAGTTGCTCCTCTTGGCTGCGGGCATGCGGCCAGTGCTCCTTGCAGAGCTCGTTAACATCGTTGGCCCTGTCCAAGCTTACTAGACAGGAGGCGTACTGTTCAAGAATGTCCTCGTCAATGAAGACTCGAAGGCATTGATCCCACACGGCAAAGGCCTCCGCGTGCGAGCCTGGCTTGCCCTGAAAGTACAGCAGCCGCCCTTTCTCCAGGCACAAACGGTTGATCCAACTGTCTGTCTTGTCGCTCTCGCCGCTGCCAGCCAAGAGGGAGGCCCTCGCTCGTGTTGCTTGATCGATAAGGTCCAGCGCCTCCTTGACCAACTTCTCTTTGACGAAGACGCGGTAGGTTGTGAACATTTCGGCCGGTAGCGCCTGCACTGCTTGCGCAAAGGCCAACGCTTCCTGCGAGCCTCCTGCCCGATAGACCGCTTCTTCCCTGGCGGCTTGCAGCCGGACGATCAGCTCCTGATGAGCCTCCAAGTATTGTTCTCGCTCCTTTTTAGTGGGGCCGAACAGCAGGGGTTGCCGTTCGTCGGTTTGAGCCACATCATCGCCTGTGTTCCGGGAAGGGTGGGAGAAAAAAAAGAGGTGAAGTAAGCAAAAGGCACGTCCGCTAAAGCACACATTGACACAGAGGGGTAAGTGTCGCAACCAACCACATAAACAGTTGCCCATCCTCTTCTTCAACGCTTTCCGAACTGATTATTTTTTTGTAGCACCGGTAGAGAGTGTTACCTTGGGTAGCGGCCGCTGAGGAGAGGAGAACAAGAGCAAGCAAAGAAGCGGCTTTGTCTTTTTCGTCAGCTGTGCTTCAAAAAAAGGCAATTTTTGTTTTTTTGGCGACAGCAAAAACAACAAAAAATTTTTTTTTCAAATAATCCGCTTGTGCTTGCCATGTCATGGGCGGACTGGGTAGGAAAAGAGGCAGTTGGGACTGGCTACGTACGAGGGCATACACATGTGGCGTGGTGCAGCAAAGCCTTTGCAAACAAGAACTAGGGAAAATCCATCACGGTCCAAGGAACAGCATCGACGCGCAGGAGGACCATCGGTGCACAGCCCGACGGAATTTTACAAACAAAAAGCTGCAAAGTATCGCCATGGCTCCTCTCCATTACAAAGGCATGAGAGGAAGAAATGCAAGAGCGAAGAGAATAGAAAGATAAAGGGAAAAGAGATGGAAGGATAAAGAGAGTGACGATAGAGACTACTTGAGGGTGACGTTGCGGCGGATGAGTATGGACGTGAAGTGAATCAACGAAAGATCAGGATGGAAAGAGTTGGAGCCGAGTGGAGAAGAGAGAAAGAGAAGAAGAGAGAGCAAAGATGAAAATGGTGCAGGTTGAAGTAAACACACTGTATTCTCCCTTCGGTTTGTTTTTTGCAAAGGAACGGCCGTTTATTCTCCCTTGTGCATCTCGCGAAGACGACGGACGGTGGATCTTACGGTAGAGGCAGCAGCAGTGTTAGGAACCCAGGCACCGCCAGCAGTGGTCTTACCACAACCACCACAGTGCCAGATGCCCACAGCTTGTCTCTTTACGGTGTCCTATTTTTCGCGAAAACATGAGGAAACAAGGCAAAACAGGATTAAAAGTTTCGAAGGCGCAAACCTTGCCGCAGAATTGGCATGTGTACTTGGCGTGCTGAGTAATTTCGATCTTCTTGATCTGTTTCCTCAAGCTGGCACCATAACGGGTACCGTACTTGCCAGTTACGCCGACCTTTCTGGTTCTCTTGGCCTACAAGGAGAAGGAGGAGACCATCATCAGATCATCAAGTTACAATCAATCTATCTTGATGCTGGAAAGTAGGACGGAAGATCAAGAAGAAACCGCTGCCTCACGAGGGCAGAAGGAAGGCAAACAAAATCGATAACTTACCATTGTGTTCTAGGATTTACGACTCGAAGGGAGAATGCAAGTCTGCCGCTGCTTCAGGACTGGCTGCTAATAAGGGGATTGAGTGGAGAGAAAAGAGAGAGACGATGAAGATACGAGCTTCGTCCCACCTTTTTTTTACCCGTAAACTCCGTGCGAATGGGGACGCGTTTCACACGAAATTTCAACAGTCCTATCTGCCAGAGGAGTCAAACCACGAATGAAATTTAATTAGAATTTCTTCGACAAAACGGAAACACGGAAATAAAGGAATTCGAGCGGGAAGCAAAAAAAAAAAAAAAAGAGTAGTGGTGGAGCAGAGTTGACAGGAAGAAGCAGAAGAGGAAGAAGGGATCAGGTCCCAACAAACACCATCACCAACTGCCACTGCCACTATCTCTACCACCACCATCACCAATCAACCACCATGGCCATGGCCACGTTCCTCAAACGCAAGCTTCGAGGACTGGAGACGCCCCTCCAAGACAAAGCGGAGGAAAACCTCTTCCGCAACAGCCGCTACGTGGCGGAGAGGATGTCCGAGGAGTTCGCCTCTGCCCTCTCGCTGGGGGAGGAGGAGGGTCCCAAGGAGGGGCTTGACCTGGTTGGCTCCATGAAACGCGTCAAGTCCGAGGCTGGCGCTTCGTTGTGCGAGAGAAGAGCCTTCAAACGCAAGAGCTGCCTCGTTCCTGAGCATCGATCGCAACAACCGCCGTCGCGTGTGTGCAGCGATCCCTTCTCCAAGGACTTGCCGAAACCCCTGAAGCAGCCTCGTCGGTCCTTGCAGCATCGCCACATAGTGGCTGACATTGACCACCTCAACCGACAGCTCCAACAGTCTCTTGCTCTTGATAACTCGACTTCTTCTGGCAACAGGCTAGTTATATCTAATCCCTTCTCTCTCTCTCTCTCTCTCTCTCTCTCTCTCTCTTGTCCCTCGTCCCTTATCTCTTTCTCGTCTTTCGTTCTCTCTCTGGTCGCTTGTCGGTATGCTGAAGTTGAAAACGCAAAAATTAGGCTGTCGGAGGCAGAAGATATGTCGTGTCCCGGTGCAGCAACGTCAGCGAACAATTCGTGCAGAGCGTTGACCTTGTATCGGCCCAACTCAAGCCTTTTGTTGCTTCAACCTGGGCTTCTATCGGCTTCTCCAGCGCCAGCAGAACTTCTTCAAGCGCTTCACTCCTCCAAGTTCTCTAATCCTTTTGGCTGCAAACCCGAAGAGTACATCTTTTCTCCTTTCCTCTTTCGCCCTCTCCCTCTTCTTCCTCGTTTCTCCTTCCTCTAACCCATTCTCGTGGTTCAGCTTGTCAAAAGCCATAATCATGCTTCCTTCTTCCACTAGAGTGACAGAAGACCCATTCGCAAGTCTATCTCGAAAAGAGCGCATGAAGCTGCTATGGAAGGCACACCGCCGAAGAGACGTTGATTATTATGACTTGGATGGCATCTCCGAGGATGATGAAGACTACGATACTGATGATGAAAACACTGACGATGAGTTGAAGTCTGATGGAGGCTTAGACTGGATTCAACCTGTTGGTGGCGCCAAGCTTTCTCCTATTGTAGAGCTGGTAGATGAAGAAGAGAATGAAGAAGAGGAAGAGGAAGACGGATGTGATGCGGACCGGTGTAGAGTGATAGCGATGGAAAGCAAGGATAAGGGAAAAGAAAAAGAGTGGATGTATTCTGCAAAGGCAGAAGAACTCGAAGAAGAAGAGGAGGAAGAAGGGGACGGTATGTATAGCGGGGGACGTGTGCATAGAAACGCCGTAGAGGAGGAGGAGGAGGAGGAGGAAGAAGAGGAAGAAGAACAAGAGCGGTTTGCTTCATGTTCACAACCTGTTTTTGGTGCGCCAAGCCCATTTCAGCCTGGCCCATTCTCGTCCCCATCTTCCTTCTCACAACCCTTCTCCCCCACTTTTGCTTCTACGTCATTTCCATCTACTTCTTCATCAACTTCTCCTTTATGTACAGCTCCAACGATCAGAGAAACAACTCCGTTCTCACAGCCTCCTGGTTCGTCATTCTTCTCCTTTTCCAACCCACCACCCTGTTCTTCTTCTCCCTCCTTCTCCTTTACTCCAGCTTCTACCTTCACCAACTTTATTCCTTCGTCGCATCTTTCTCCTGCTGCTGCCTCTCCCTTTTCTCCAACTTCTTCCGCCTTCTCTTCTGTACATTAAATCTTCGCTGTGTAATATCTGCTCTTTTGTTTTTCACCAAGGCGAGAGAGAGAGAGAGAGAATAAGAGAGGCAAGGAAGAAGAGTAAGAACAAACCAAATGGCCGAGCTAACCACAAGACGACGTGCTAAGAGCTAATGGAGCTCAAGAAGGAGAAGGTGAAGCAGCAATCAGAACAAGAAGGGAAGCAAACAAAAAGATATACCAGCAAGTTTCTTAAAGGTGGTACTGTCCGAGTGTTTTGTAAGTAAAGCCTAGAGGGGCCAGTGTGATCCCTTGCTTGCATCGCATTGGCCCACGCTGTTGGCCAGCCCTGCACTCCTTTACCTGAAGATGACCTGGAAAATGGTTGTTAAGAGTGTCTTCCATGCTCAATGTTTGCACTATTAGTTCAGAGAGAGAGAGAGAGGCTCTACCTCCTCATGTATTTCCTATTTGTCTCTGAACTAATGGTGCAGGCATTGAGCGTGGAAGACACTCTTCTACTGCTTTCGTCTCTTCCTCCTTATGTTCCCGGTTCGACACCACTTCAAGCTAGTTTTGTTTTTTTTTGAATTGTTTATCTAGCGGGCTTGCCCGCTCAACCTCGTAGGTATACGAAACTTCCAAGCAGACGTCAGCTTTGGTTATCAAGAGATGCAAAGCTTGTGCACAAAACATTTGTCGACAAGTTTTATTATTATTTTTTTTGTTAATTTTTTCTTTTTCTTTTACATTATTTTAAAAATAATAATTAAAAAAAACAAAACGAAGTCCATTTCTTCAAAGAATAGCTTATGCAACGGGTTTGCCCTTCCATTCGTAGAAATGAGGTGCTGCTTCTGCCAACCACTGGGAAAAAAAAGAAAAAAATAGAGAGTCAGATTGTTTTTTTTTGATATTTGGGGACAAGAAAAAAGGGGCATGAACGTACGATAGGATCGATGGTGGTGATATCACGCATGTACTCCTTCGACGTAAGAATGACCTCGTGGTAGATGACCCATTCGGGCGGTGACTTGAACAGCACAGAAGAAGGATGAACGTGCAGTACCTTCAACAATGATAACAACGTTTGTTAGTCGGATGTTTTGAAAGAAAAGACAACAAAAAGAATGAAGAAAGAAGAGAAGAAAAAGAGCGGTAAAGTACATGATTGCTTTTGATGGTGGCATAACTCCCGTCAGGAAGACGGCGCGCCGCATTCGAGAAAAAGCCGCTGACGAGACATTTTCGAATGGGCACAGTTGGGTCGTCCACCGTTCCAACGCAAGATTGCAATGGAATTTTGTATTTTCGCATGTACCTTTTGGTTTTGTTCCGTTAGTATAAGTTTTTAAAATAAGAAAGAAGCAAAGGAAGAAGGAGGAAGGAGAGGCTACAAACTTTCTAAGTTGTTTTCGTACTTGAACGGCTCGAAGCATCACTTTGTAGTTGACGTAATGCTGTCCACACCATTGATGCCCCATCTTGTTCCTCACGAATTCATTATATACTGCAATGTTGTTAGCAAGAGAGAAAAAAGGAGAGAGCCGTAACCAAGACAAAGAAATGAAGGAGAGAAACCATTTAAAAGAGTGAGGTGGTCTCCCTCAAATACAGCAAACTTTCTCTTTGCAGCATCCACGTTGCTGCGAAAGTCTTTAGGATAGACAAAAACGCTCTGTACAGACAGCATTGCAGCGATAGTCAAAACCTCTTCTGAGCATCCAAGCTTGCTAGACGTCATCAACTAGTAACAAAAAGCAAAAGAATCTGTTGAGACCTCACAGAAACAAGAAGAAAAGAATAGAAGAATAGGAAAAAGCGAAGGAAATGGCTTGGGAACAAACCATTTTGGCAAGGGAAGGAGTCAAAGGAAGCTCAGCTATGGTCGTTCCCAATGGTTCTGTAAGTTTTGCATCATCGTCCAGAGCTCCTAACGCATACAGCAACTATAACCAAGAACGTGAGATAGAAAACAAATCAAACAGAAAAAAGAAAGAAAGAACAATGATGTTATCCTACCTCAAGAGCTCGCATCATGGACTCCGCAGGAGGCGAAGTAGGAAAGTCAAAGTAAAGCACGTTGTCAATGCCAAGCGCCTTGAGCTGAATAAGCACTGGAGAGAGTTCCGTGCGTTGAATATCAGGCACGTTGCTGTCCTTCATATCTTTGTGGAAGGACTCTTCGGTGTAGAGCCGAAAACACATTCCAGGGCGTGTACGACCAGCTCGTCCTGCTCGTTGCTGAGCGGCCGCTTTTGAGACTGGAGTGACGACCAGGCTGTCAATGCATGTCCGCGGGTTGAATGCTCTTGTCTTTTGTTTGTTTTTCAATCAATTGAACATAAGAAAGAGAGAATCAAGTTTGTTTGAAAATGTGGAAAAGGAAGAAACACAACGAAAGATACCTTGACGAATCCACAATCAATAACATAGACGATGCCAGAGATGGTGATTGAAGTTTCTGCAATGTTTGTGGCAACGACAACTTTCCTCGCAGTACGTGGCACTGGTTGAAATACCTATAATAATAATAATAATAATTTTATGTGTTTCAGTTGAATAAACAACTGTAAGAAGAAAATAGCGACAGAAGAGGTAATAGGGAAAAAGAGCACAGCACAAAAAGTAGAAAATACGAAAGAGAGAAAGGAGAGAGAAGTAAAACCTTCATTTGAAGATGAGGAGGCATGCCTGCGTAGATCGGTAAAGCCACCAGCTCTTTTGGAGAACCAATCTTGCCACTGTCTCTAAGCCGCAAGCTGAACAATAAAATACTCGTAAATGCTTGAGAAATCAGAGGAAAGAAAGGAATGGAAGAAAGACGAAACCTTTTAGCTCTATCCTCCAATAGCTCTATTGTGTCCTCTATTTCCTCTTGTCCCGTCAAAAATACCAAAATGTCGCCTTTAATCAAAGGTAGTCAATTCTGTTAGTAACATTCAACAAAACAAAAACACAAAACGCAACTACAAAACAATACCATACCAGCTGGTTGTGTTTGATGGATGTCAAAGATGGCGTCAAGAGTGGCTTCAATGTAATTAGCAACAGGTTGTGGTGTGTAATAGACCTCCACCGGATATTGACGACCCTCAATGGAGAGAATGGTGGAGGTGTCTTTGCCCCGGTCGTTGGTTTTGTTGTGGTTGAAGAAGGCCGCCATTGTCTCTGCATCTAACGTCGCTGAAGACACAATCACTCGCAGTTCTTTTCTTCTCTTTTGTATTCTTTGATAGTTTTGTTATGGAAAGAAAACCAAAATATTAGCATTTTTCATTCTCTCCAAAATGAAAGAAAAGAGAAGAGGAGTGGATGAAATACTTTTTTAAAAGTCCCATAAGAACGTCTGTATGAATGCTGCGTTCATGTGCTTCGTCCACCCTTTTTGTGCATTAGTCACCAGAACAAACGAGCAAAAAGAACAAGAGAGAAAGCGAAGAAGAAGAAGAAGAACAGAAGAAGAAGAAGAACATGAACAAGAACAAGAAAGAGTAAAGCGTACATAATAACAGAGTATTTGGAGAGCAAAGGGTCCATCATGGTCTCGCGCAGCAACATACCGTCAGTCATGAACTTGATGCGAGTTCGCTGCGAGTCCATGCACTCCTCGAAGCGGACCGCAAAGCCGACCTCGTTACCCAACTGACAGCCCATCTCATCCGCTACTCGTTTGGCCACCGAGCTGGCCGCCACTCTTCTTGGTTGAGTGCATGCCACCACCCGTCCTCCCTTTTTTTAATTATGGTGTTTGTTGAGGAGGAGGAGGAGGAGGAGAAGAAGAAGAAGAAGAAGAAGAAGAAGAAGAAGAAGAAGAAAAAGAAGAAGAAGAAGAGCAAGAGCAAGAGCAAGAGCAAGAGCAAGAGCAAGAGCAAGAGCAAGAGCAAGAGCAAGAGCAAGAGCAAGAGCAAGAGCAAGAGCAAGAGCAAGAGCAAGAGCAAGAGCAAGAGCAAGAGCAAGAGCAGAGCAAGAGCAAGAGCAAGAGCAAGAGCAAGAGCAAGAGCAAGAGCAAGAGCAAGAGCAAGAGCAAGAGCAAGAGCAAGAGCAAGAGCAAAGAAGCAGAGAAGGAGAGAAGAAGAAAGAGAAGGAGTGAAGAAGAGACAGCGAAGAAAGAGAAGGAGAAGGAGTGATTACCTGAGTCCAACCGGCTTCGTGGAGGTATTGAGGGATTTGAGTGGTTTTGCCGCTGCCCGTCTCCCCAACGATGACAAGCGTTTGATACTTCTCCAGCAGATACAATATGTGCTCTCCTGTTGTTGAGTGGTCGTAAACCAATGAGTCAGCGTTGGTTTTGGCAAAAAATGGAGGAAAGGAGGGGATAAAAGAGAGAGCTCGAGACATACGATTCTTGAAGATGGGCAAGCGAACTCGCTGTTGAGCGATCGTCAACTTTTCGTTGGGGTTGAAGGAGATGACGGTGCCTTCCTCCTCCGTCTCCCGGTCGTACTGCAACTTACCAACAGGCGTGCCCGGCGCTGCAGCGCCAGGCCTCCAAAAGCCTCCTCCTCCTCCACCAGCAGCAGCCGCCGCCATTCTTCTCCTCCTCTTCTTTTCTTTTTCTTTGATGATACAGATCAACCAGTGATCACCCAATGAAAAATCAAAAGCTAGAGTATGTGAGAAATTCATAGAATGATACATTCCAAGCATTAATTACATACCTAAAATTCCACTCATAGATTGCATACCTTGCATTCCGAACAAAAAGAACAAAAAAGAAAGAGAATGGAAGCATCGTCGCACTCGCCGCAGCAACAACAACAAGATGAAGAAGGTAGAAAACCTTTCCCTTCCTCCTCTCCCTCTCCATCTCTCTTCTTTTGCTCTTTCCCTCTTTTGTTAATGAAAATTCTTAAAGGAGAAACCTCGTTGGAAGAATTGAGCAAAGAAGAGTTGCTGCAAAAGGTGCGCCAGCTTCAGGGACAAGTGAAACGGTTGCAAGCAGAGCATGCCCACCAACCAAGTGCAAACAAACCATCCTCCTCGGTGGTGAAACAAGAGGCTTCCGGAGGCAAAAGGAAGAAGAAAAAGGTTTCTTTCTTCTCTCTTTGAAAAGAATTAGCAACGGAACAGCTAACGTTAGGCAAAAAATAAACAACAGAGAGAGTTCACGATGAGCAACTACAGCCAACGCTATGTCGCTATCAAGCTGGCCTATCTGGGGTGGGGCTATCAAGGCCTCGCCATGCAGGACGCTCAGGACAACAGCATTGAGGTTCTTTCTCTTCTTCTTCTTCTTTTTCTTCTTCATCTTCTTCTTCTTCTTCTTCTTCTTCTTCTTCTTCTTCTTCTTCTTCTTCTTCTTCTTCTCTCTCTCCATTTAGCTCTGTTCGTTGTCCTCTACTTCTCTTTGCCTCTCTCTTTATCTGTTGTCTAAATGCAAAAACGAAATAAAATAGCGCCACTTGTTGGAGGCACTAACAAAGGCTCGACTTATTACTAGCCGAGAGAGCGCTCGCTTTCAGCGTTGTGGTCGTACCGACAAAGGAGTAAGCGCTTTGGGAAATGTATCGTACCTCTTCTTGTAATTGTCTGTTGTGTAATTGTCTGTTCTTCTTCTAACATGCTACTGTATCAACCACAGGTCATTTCTTTGTTAGTTCGATCCAACTTACGACCAGCAACAACTAGCAACGAAACAAGAAAGAGGAGCCAAACGAAAGACAAAGAAAAAGAGGAAATGGAAGAAGAGGAGAAAGACGACCAAGAACACAAGGACAAAGAAAAACCTGAGAAAGAAGAAAGCGAAGAAGACGATGGGATAATTTACAAAGACACTCCACTGATGCTGAGCGGTGGAAAGAAAGACGAAGAGCTAAATTACACTCGCACTCTCAACAACCTGCTTCCACCGGACATTCGCGTCTTGGGATGGGCTCCAGTTCACAAAGACTTTAGTTCGAGGTTCAGCACTCGATCCAGAACCTATAAGTACTTCTTCCTCAAAGAGAACCTGAACATAGAGGCCATGCGAGAGGCTGCACAAAAGTTAGTCGGTTGTCACGACTTTCGCAACTTCTGTCGGATGGACGTGTTGAACGTTCACAACTATGAGCGGACCCTTCTTTCCTTCGAGATTGATCCATTCGATGAAAGAGATGATGCTGCATCTTCTTCTTCGTCGACCTCTTCTTTCTTCTCTGCTCAGAGTTCGATGTATCAAATGACAATATGTGGATATGCGTTTCTGTGGCATCAAGTAAGAGACATGGCTGCTGTTCTGTTTCTTGTTGGCCAAGGGCTAGAGTCTCCTTCGGTTCTCTCTTTCTCTTGCTCTCTTTATTGTTGTTTTCTTTCCTCTTTCATTTCTCTTATTCTATTTTTCATAACGTTACGGGATAGGTGATAGATGAGTTATTGGATGTAGAAAACAACCAAAAACCAACTTATCAAATGGCTTCTGAGGTTCCCCTCGTGCTTTATGATGCCGAGTTTGAAGGCATCGATTTTATTTACGAAGCTGGTTTCTATCTCCTCTCTCTCTCTCTCTCTCTCTCTCTCTCGCTCTCTTTCTCTTTCTGGCATTCACTCATCCCAACTTTCAAACAAACAAAAAAAAAGGTGCTCATCGTCACTTGGAACAAGCATTATACAATCGATGGCAAAACCTGTCTCTGAAAACGGCTGTTGTGCGATGCATGCTCCATAGCCTGGACCATTGCATGGTTTATCGCAGCGAACATTACAAGCAAGCTTATCTACCGATCTCATCTTCCTCTTCCGCAGATGCCACAACATCAACGGAAGAAAGCGCAGTAGAACGGCTTCAATGGAAAGAACTGCGAAGGCTGGTAGCTGTACCTGAATCGAAATACGTCCCTTTAATGCAACGCTGGAAAGAAGGTTCTCTCTCTCTCTCTCTCTCTCTCTTCTTATTGCTGACGCTGTATTCGTTGGATGAGCAGATCGTTACGAGACTAAAGTGGCTAATTTATCGTCAAAGAAGAGGAAGAGGTTCGAAGTGACGGGCGGAGATAAGACCGTCTCTTCTTCCTCTCCTTCCTCCAGCAATGACGCTATCAGCGGCGCCGAAGCAGAGGAAAAAGAAGAAAAGGGTACGCTGCACAAGGATGGTAGTGGTGATGTTACGAGTAGAAGGAAGAAAAAAAGAGAGGAGCAAAGAATGAACGAATAACAAAGTGATGAAGAACAGATTTTGATGTCTCCTCCTTTCAGGCTTTCATTCGTAAACTCATAGAGGAATGGGTTGCCAGTTTCTGCCTACTGTTTTTGCTTTTTTCCCCTCTTTCTTTTCATGTCTGTGGATCTTCCTCTCCCTCTTCCTCTTCCTCTTCCTCTTCTTCCTTGTTGAACGGCTGCGAATAGAGATAATCACCCATTTCCATTGCTTCCACCATCTCTTCCATTTCCTGCTCCTTTCTTCCCACTTGCGAGCCTCTCCATTCTTCTTCCTCTTCTTCCTCTTCTACTTCTTCCTCTTCTTTCTCCTTCTTCGCTCCTCTCCTAACCGGACGGCTCTGTACGAGCTTGCAATAAAACCCTCCACAAACTGCAACAGCAAGCCTCTCTGCCAACGCCGCTCCCAACGGCGGTGGCACCGCATTGCCTACCTGTCGATGCATCTCCTTGATATCGCCCCTTCGCGAGAAGAAGACAAACGTATCGGGAAAGCCTTGCGCCCTGGCGCACTCTCTCAACGTGATAACTCGGTTCTGGTTGGGATGAAGGACGGTGCCTTGCTTGCCCATCGGAGAGATGTCCGTCAAGGCCGTCTTGAACGTGCCCTCCCAGTCCAGGCGACCATAGAGGCCTGCCCAGTTGTGGTGGCGGGAGGCAGCAGAGTCGGGATGGCTGAGGCACCAAGGGCGCAGAGGCTCGGGCAGGTCGCGGTGGTCCGCACCGGGGCGTTTGGGTATGTTGCAAATGCGCGCCACGTTTAGGCTGTTAAAGGATCTTGTCATGTGGTTGCGAAGTATTCCACCTTTTTTGTTGTCGTTGTCATCAGCAGGGAAAGAAGAAAACGAGAGGAGAGAGGAGAGAGGAGAAAGAACAAACCAATGTCTTTGCTTTGGCCTTTATCTTCGCCGGAGAGACAAGACTGCCGCAACCTCTTCTGATACTCAGAGAGAGGAGGGGACAAGTACTTTATGCTCTCGCTGCCGACACAGTGCTGCTCCGTGCCTCTCTTCGTCTGTGCCAGCTCCTCCGCAGACAGAGTAGACCACGTATCCTCATACTCAAAGGCAGGGAGGTCTCCAATGGCATCGCCTACCGTGACGGTAGGATGAGGAGCGGCCTGTGCGGTGATGGAGGTGTAGCGGATCTCTTTGCCTCCTTCCGTGCTGTCATCGGTGGGAATACTGATGGTAAGGGAGCCGGTGCTTGGAAAGCAATGCGTTGGTTGAGGGAATGTTGGCAATCTGTCTGTTCGTTTAACGCCTGCAATGAAGACCAAGGACGGACGATGCGAAGATGAGACAGAGCGAAAGAAAGAACAAGGGAAAAAAAAAGTACCCCAAACAAAGAATCGGCGACGGCTTTGAGGGACGCCAAACATGCCGGCTTGGAGAACGGTGAAGCGGACCTGATAGTCCATTGCGGTGAGTACACGTGCTATCAGCTTGACGACGCCCATCTTTACTCCGCCTATCACTCTATGCCTATCCTGTTGTCCTCCTATTCCCCTTTTGTTTTAGCGAACAGACAAAACGAAGAAGAAGAAGGAAAAAGAAGAAGAAGAAGAAGAATGTGACAGCATTAATTATCCGGATGGGCCTCGGTAAAAGTCCATTCTGATTGCTATATGCTGTAAATGCTCTATCCGTGCATGCTAAAGAACACAATAGACAAGAATCTTGTGCTTTTCGCTAAAGGAAGCAAAGGCATTGACGGAAGGAAGGGAAGAATGAAGAATGAAGACACAAACCTAGCTTGAAAGAAATCATGCCCCGCACGTTCTCAAGAAGAAAGTATCGTGGTCGATAATAGTCGACATAGCTGAGAGTAGCGGCAATGAGAGAGTTCAACACATCATCCGCTTTCTTGAACCTGTTGATGCCGCTGAAGCCTTGACAGGGTGGTCCGCAGTAGATGAAATCCAGTTCACCTTTTGGTGGAAGGCACACCGTCTTCGTCGTTTGGGCTTCGTCATCGTCCATTTCGATACGTTCTCGCAACAGAGTGTTACAATCTCCGGTTAACACTGTTACATCACTGTTATACAAACAAAACGGTGAGATAACGTGAGAAAGAAAAGTGGAGACAAACAAAAAACAAGAATGAAAGAATGTAAACATACGGATGGTTTCGGCGCAACGTTTCCGCAGCACTGTCCATAAACTCTACAGCATAACAGGTCTTGACAACGCCGCTGGTTTCAAGGCCTTGCGTAAAACCTCCACATCCTGAAAACAAATCCAACGCACGAAGCGGCTCTATCCTTGCTTTAATCCTATCCAACCCAGAGGTTGGCCCTTCCTTCTTGTTCTTCTTTTGGTGTCTCCTATCTTCATCCATAGAGGTCCAACTTTCCACTTCTTTCACGATTCGATCAAGCGGTAAGTGTGATGCTTCCGAAGGATCGACGTTGAAGGCATGAAGCATGTCTTGCACATCGCAGGGTCTTCCACAAGCAGTCTCCAAGTGCTTGCTGTTCTCCGAGTACCGAATAGCATTTTCCTCCTCTGAAGAAGAAGGTAACGCTCTTAAAAGTTCGTCCAGCTTATTCTTCTTACCATCTTTTTTGTTTGTTGTTAAGTTGTTACTATCTGATGACAAAGGTTTTCCAATATAGGTTCGCTTCATGTAGTATGTATGTGGGCTCTTAAAGATGTAATTGTTGAGATCTTCCTGGATGTCGGAGAGCTTGCGCACGACGCAGATGCCCTCAATGAAGGGCGACGTGGCGCTGAGCATTCTAGTTGTCAGGTGATTTGACCACAGCAATTCCCTTGGGTCTCCTTTTGGCTTCCATTGTGGTCCTATTTGTACTATGTTAGACATGAGAAGGAGAGAGAGAGAGAGAGAGAACCATTACCATTGCCATTGTCTTCTTTTTGACCACTGAAGTATTCGTTGAGTTCGGTGAGGCGATAGAGTCGCCGCAGCGATACATAGACCACAGGAACACCACCAGAGCGGCTGCTTCTCTGGTTTCGCCATATCTTATCGATTTGGTGTATCTCGTAGGGACAGGAATACCATTTCCTGCAAAAGCCAAAGTCATTTTAGTAATAGAATGTGAAAAAAGAGGTTAGTTCTGAAGCAGGACAAGAACAAGAACAAAAAAAACACGTACGAGGCAACACAAGGTGAGTTGCGTCCACGAACAATGTATTTGTCAGGAGGCAACACATAAACAAAGTCATTGACAGAGTAACTCTGTCCATTCTGAGCAAAACCGTCGTAATAGATCCTTGCTTTATCTTTCTCCTGTGGTTGTTGTTGTCGCTTTCTCTTGGCAAAAAGAAAAGGGCGAGGTATTTGTTCACTCTTCTTTCTGCTCTTCTCATGGCATGCGTGACAATAGTTTGGAGGGAGTTCGGTAGCCATCATCGCTGCGCTGACATCATGTTTCGAAACGTCCTCAAAACAAGCCGTCTTCTGATCGTACCAGAAACGATAAAAGAAGGAGTCGTTCTCGTTCACTTTCTTGTTCTCATTTGTGAGTTGACGTCGCTTAGCGTCGGACCAGCGCCCATCCGTGATGAAGTTGGGAGGCACAAAAGTGACGCTACATTTGCCCATGATGCTGCTCATTGGGTTGACCACACACTCATCCGTGAGGAAGAGCTCATGAGGGCCTGAAGTCTCCCCGAGAATGGTCTCGTGGCCACGCCGGAAGTAACGGCAGTGAAAGAGCTTGCTACGAGTGGGCTTGTTTTCCCTGCATTTGTCGCTTAGACAAAAGAGGAACGGCAAAAGAGCAAGACAAAGAAAAGAATACACACCACATGGCGATAACCCGACCAATCCAAGACTCGGAGCCAGCAGAATCAGCACGAAGATAAACAACATCACCAGGACGAATGATCTCACCATCCACAGAAGCCTCATCATAGTATATCCGTTTTTTGGAAGCAGACCGGCTGCAAGGCGCCAAAAACGCATCGTCCTCTTCTTCCACGCGCATGCTAATACTCTCTTTCGTACCTCCTTCTTTCTCCTTCTCTTTCTCGTTCGTGTGATCGCCTTTGTGTTGAAGTTTTGTCCATTTGACCGTTCTTGTGACTTCCTTCCATTTTGCTCTTCCTTCTTTTTGCTTCACAGTGGCTCCATCCCTATGAAGAGCTGTTGAATCCTCTTTCTCTTTGCCGAGCTTGCCGCCCACATACTGATTGTTGTCGCTCCCGCTGGTTTTAACCTCAACAATGGTGTTGAAAAGACCGACGGAGAGCTCTTTTATCAAAGGTGTGACGGTAGCTGGAGTTCGTTCTAGCCGTTTTGCACTTCCTCGCGTGGGAATGTTCTGCGCCCGTTGTCTGCCTGCTTGTCTTCCACTTACAACGCTTGTATCATGACTTTTATTCCACTTGTTTTTGTTCGCTGAAGAAGAAAGAAGCTTCTGCAAACGTTGAAGAAAAGGTTGACGAGAGGGATCAATGTCGGGCATCAACTGTCGAACCTCTTCCAGAATATGCGTAGCCTCATGTTGGATGTCCTCCTCGCTGAATCCAGGAAAGTCGAGGTAAGGCTCTCTTACCTGCTCCACGATGAATTGGTAGGAGGCAGCAAAGTTGCTCTGCAAGAGAGCCCCTACTCTGGCGCTGAGTTGATAGCGATAGACCAACGGCTCGTAGAGAGGAGAATAAGCTTTAGAGGGGCGGCCTAGTTTGTACCATGCGAATTGGGTGCGCAGCCAGATGGAGCCATCCGAGATTTGGACATCCCATGTGAAGACAGTGGTCAGAGAGACCCACAGACCGGACTCTGGATTGCGTTGTCTCTTCTTGTTCTTCTTTCTCCTCTTGTGTCTTTCTTCTCCTTTCTTGTTCTTGTCTTCCACCACGAAATCTTCAGTATCGCTCTCTTCTTTTTTGATTTCTTCATCTTTATCGTCTTCTTTTGCTTCATCCTCTTCGTCTTCGTCCTCCTCACTGATGTCCTCGCTGATGTCACCTTCTTCGTCATCCAACTGCTGTTGCTCCAATATCTGTTCATCGCTGAGTATGGGAGTGACGAAGCCTGAGGCACACATCTCCAGGTCAGAGTGCGTGGATGACCATATCTCATCCATCAGCACCATCCTTTTGTCGTTCAGATCGTAGACCGTAAAATCCTCTAAGAGACGAGTGGGAATGGTATCCTCATCGTCACCGCCGTTGGTCATGTCATCCGTGTTCTCGTTGATGAGTTCGACTTCTTGTTCAGGCACAGTTTTATGCTTTGGGATATAATGGGTCTTGGAACGGCGGCGTTTATTTGTTTTGCTGGGATCCAGGGCAAAGTCGTCCAAGTCTGAACTTTGTGGAGAGGCATCTTTGGTAGCTGACGATGGCCCCGCTTCTGTGTTGAAAGAAGAAGTGGAAGCTGAGATAGAGGAAGAAGAGGAAGAGGTAGACGAGGAGGAGGAAGAAGCCGATTTGGCTTCAACAGAGGTTGCCATTCGTTGTTGCTGTAGTTCTTCTAGTTGTTTACTTTTCTTTTCTTGCTTTCTCGTCTTGTTGGCCATGATGACCTCTCTCAGAGTCACCATAAACGGGCAAGTGGTCAGCAGGTCATCCCCAAAGCCCCTTATCTGTGCCTCGATGAATGTAGCATTGCTCACCACATCACTTACTGACCATTGGCTCCCTTCCGCCATCTCGTTCTGTACTTCCTCCACTTTCTTCTGGTTCTTGTTCTGCTGTGCCTCTGAAACAACTTCCATTCCAGCAGTAGTATCACAGTCCTTTTCTTTGCCTTTAGCCAAAGGTGATGCTTTCTCCTTTTCTTCCTCTTCTTCTTTTTCCTTTTCTTCGTGTCCGTTTTGGGTTGTCATGGTCGCAGAAGGTGGCGATGGTACACTGTGCTGCAAAACTCTCTCCAGAACGTCCTCATAGCTGAGCTCAAGCCCTTCCTCAAGCACGGCCAAGACCCTGGCCGTCAACGCCGCCTTCTTCACCACCGACTCGTGAAACAGGGCGGCATACTCCTGGTCAGGGCTCTTCAGGCAGTAATTAGCGTGCACCGTTTTGACCCAGACCAAAGGGCAGGAGCCCGGCTCCCCGCCATATTCCAGGTGCCACTCCAGCAGACGGCCCAAACGCACGCGAACCGGAGGGTCCTCGCTGAACGGGGAGGACGCCCAGCCCTCCGCGTAGAGCGTCCTCCCAGGCTGCTCCATGCGCTCCAGCCCGGGGCTGAGCTTGCCGCTGCCCTCCAGCAGGCGGAAACGGTCCAGCTCTCGGTAGGGGAGGTCGTCCTCCATCCCTTCGCACACTCCCAAGCTCCTAATGTCTTCCTCCGTTCGTAGCTCATCGGGAGAGGAAAAGCGCGGAACGGCTTTCTTTCTGCTGCCACCTCGGGTGGTAGTAGTAGTGGAGGAGGTTTGCTTCCTCCGCTTCTTCGCGGGCCTTCCTGACGATGCCGCCGCCGAGGAGGCATTCTTTTGTTCTGCCGCCGTGGCAGCTTTCCGCCGCTTTGCCGTTCTTCTTTGCATCTCTTTTTTTTTTTTCAATTTTGTTTTCGTTGGATCTCTTTTCTTTTTCTTCCTTTGTTTACTGTCGACAACATTTTTGGCGGGAAAAGCGAGTTCAATTGTCGACGTGAGAGATCAGACAATATATTTTATATAGCCGATCTATTTATGGTAAATTAAAGCCTCTATTTCGATTTCTGATTGGTGGTTTGAAACTTTACGTGACAGATCAAAGTTGTTCGTTAATTGTCGACATGTTTATTATTTATTTATTTTTTTTGTGTGTGTAGCAAAGCAAAGCAAAGGGGCAGCGTAGCTGCTTCAAGAGGAGGAGCGCCAATGGCTGGCATCAGCGAACCGAACGGTTTGCCAGCTCCTCTTTGGCTTCTCTCGCCGAAACCTTTTTGTTTTGTGTTGTGGTAAGTAGGTAGGCAAGTAAGCGTAAGAGAGAGAAAAAGAGAAAGAACGAAGCATTGGGAGGAGGAATTCTTGGCACGCACTTGCTGATGCAACAGTAGGGCGTCTCGATCACGAACAGCTCGGGGTCAAAGTATTGGGAGATGCACTGCACGCCATAGCCGTGCGTGACCAGGATGAGCGGCTCCCCCGGTGTATGCTTCGCCGTGAGATGTTTAGCTGTTTTCGTGTAGCGACGGGCTAGCTGCTCCACTGTCTGTTTATTTTGAAGTCAGAAGGGAAAGAGCAAAAAAAAGCAAAGCAAGAAGAGGGAGAACCTCGGGAAAGACGGTGACTTGGGAGAGATAGGCCTCGTAGCTGCCGTTCACCACGAAGCGCTCCTCCAAGCCCTCAAAGCTGGGGCGCACAGGGAACCAAGCGGCCAAAAGACCCTCATACAGCCCGTATTCCACATGCACGCCATGACCAAGTCCTCTCTCGCTTCTCTTCTCTTCCCTTCCTTCAGCTTCCCCTTCTTCTTCTTCCTCTTCTTCATGCAAGGCTTTGGCGATCTCTGTGGCTGTTTGCATGCAGCGAAGGAAGGGAGAGGAGATCACTTTGGCCCTTTTTCTTTGCTCCGGCGTGAGCTCCCGGCGAAGGCGGAGCCCCGTTTTGCGGGCTTGTTGGAGGCCCGCTTCGGTCAAGGGAGGGTCGTAGGGTCTTTCTTTTTCGGTTTCCTTCCAGGATGGGTCCACGTCGTCCAGTCTTTCGCCATGCCGTACCACAAATACTTCCATTTTTTTGTTTATCCCGTTTTTTTTATCTTATTAATTTTATTATTTTATTATTTTATTTTTTGTTAACGAAAAGAATTCCTGAAACAAAAAAAATATGCATGAATACAAGGAGAAAGAGAGAGAGAGAGAGAGAGAGAATGAGAGTAACAACGTATAATTTTTTTAAAAAAAAGAAAGAAAAAAAAGCAAGTTTGCAACGGAGATGAGAAGAACGTTTTTTTTGTTGAAAGGATAGTAGGCTAAAGCTCTTTGAATAATTAAAAAAAAGGGAGCCCATCCATCCATCCCTTCAAGTTGAGGGTGTTGTTGGGTCATGGATGGAGTTTGAGTTGAAACTGGTGGTGATGGGTGTCTCACTTGTTGCTTGTTGGAACTGTTGTTGTTTGTGTTTCACTAAGTCGAAAAAAAGCTAATAAGTGCCTGCCCCTTGCCCCGAGCCGTCCTTCTTGCTACCACCACCGCCACCAGCACGGGTGTTGGCGGTGGAGGTGGTGGTATGGGTTGCTAGTCAGTTGCCCTCTGGGGCTTTCGACTTGGGCAATCTCAACACTTTTCCAATAGCGATGGTCTTGCCTGTTGTTTGTTGCAAGAAAATGTGTTAGAATAAGAGAACATCAGAATATTTGTGGCAAAGAGAACGGAAGAGGAGAGAGAGAGAGAGAGAGAGAGAGAGAGAGAGAGAGAGAGAGAGAAGGAGAAACAGGGGACAAACAGAAACAATAAATAAAAGAAGAATGGTACCTTCGTCACGAAGAGTGAAGCGGCCAAGGGCTTGGAAACTCTCAAACAATTCCATGCAGACCGTTTGGGTCAGCTCGATACGCGCAATCACCATCTCTCCCTTCTTCACGTACTTGGGCTTCTTCTTGGTAGGTTTGCCAGTCTTAGGATCCACACCAGCAAGCAAATGCTATAAAATTCAAAAACCTAAATTAAAATGTTGCTGGAAAATGTTGTGAAGCACGACCACAAGAAAAGAGAGAAGAACATACAGTGATTTTGCACTCCTCTACAGCGGTATGGATGTGGCAAACAGCCGAGTAACCTGGTGAGAAAATAGGCTTGTGACGCAGCAGGTCCATCACCACGATTTGAGCTTCAAACTTGGATACAGCAGCGGCAGGGTGCTCTTCATCACAAACCACAAATCCTGGAACATTTAAAATTATATATGTGTTATTGTGGTGTCAAGCCTAAATGGGAGGAATGAAGGTGGCTTTGTACCTGAACGAACGCCTTCATCAGGGATACCAGAAATGCTGAGTCTGATGTTTTCTCCAGGACCAATTTTGTCTTGCTCAACCAAGTCAGTACCCAAAAAGATAACTGTCCCCCTTTGCTAAAATAGCAAAGAAAAAGAAGATAAAGTTGGATGTTAGTACTTTGTGATCTATCCCCTCCAACAGCAATTTTTTGAGTTTCAAATATATCGAGTAAGAAACGAAGAGAATACTAACCCTGCCAGGCATGACCATTACATCCTGGCCCATAGCGATAGTGCCAGACTCAACCTTGCCCATGATGATAAGCTTGCCAGCTTCCTTGTACTTGTCCAGAACAGGGATACGCAGAGGGCCGTCAGCCTTCCTAGGGGGCTGCCTCAAGTTGCTGAGCACCTCCAAAAGAGGAGGACCCCTGAAAAAATACGAAAGTAATGTTGAAGCGATCAGTTAAACAATAAAGAACAAGATGAGGTGAGAGGAGGAGAGAGAAACTAAGAAACAACAAATACGTACTGATACCAAGGGCAAAGGCCAGAGGGAATCGGTTCCTTGAGGTTGATGCCCGTGTAACCAGAGAGAGGGAGGAAGGTAATGGCCTTGGGTCCAAAGCCCGTTTGCTTTAAGAAAGGAGTGAGCTTGCCCACGATCTCGTCATACCTATCCTTGCCCCACTCCACAGTCTTGTCGTCCATCTTGTTGATGACCACCACGAGCTGCCTGACGCCCAAAGTCTTGGCCAGGGTGGCGTGCTCTCTGGTCTGACCTCCCCTGTCGAAGCCGGTCTCAAACTCTCCCTTCCTGGCGGAGATGACGAGCACAGCAACGTCGGCCTGCTGCGCTCCTCCTATCATGTTGGGTACGTAGTTCTTGTGTCCGGGGGCGTCCAGGATGGTGAAGCGGCGCTTCTCAGTGGCAAAGTGCGCGCGGCCGACCTCCACCGTTTTACCCTAAAGTTTGGAAAAAATAACATGACGAATGTTTGTAAGGTAACAATGGAGAGGAGAGTAGAGGAGAGCAGAGGAGAGAGAATAAGAACCTTTTCTCTCTCTTCCTTATTTTGGTCCATGATAAAGGCAAGATACCAACTGCCACCAGCAGTGCTCTCAGCCTCTCTCTTGTACTTGTCTACCGTACGCTCGTCCACTTGTCCCGTTATCACCCTTTAAAATAAAATTAAAAAACATTAGTTTCAGTTTCATCATGACAACAACAATCTACCGCAACAAAACACACTACGTACATGATGTTGCCTGCAATGGTCGACTTGCCAGCATCTATGAAACACAAAAGAGAGAGAGAGAGAGAGAGAGAGAGAGAGAGAAATAGGAGTCAATATGGAAGGGACAAAAGGGAGGGGATTCAAAAAAAAAAAAGAAGGTAAAGCGCACCAACGTGACCGATGAAGACCACACTGAGGTGATCCCTAGTGTCTGGCTCGCGGGTGGCAACGGCGGGTTTCTGAGAGGGACCCTCCTCATCCTCATCTCCGTACTCCTCCTCCGCCGCCGCGGCTTGGGGTGGTTGAGGTTGTTGTGGCGCTTCCTCCTCGTCATGGTCTTCAGCGGGTCCGCCGGCCATCATCTTGACAGCGTTTTCCTCCCATCCGCCGCCAGAGGCCGCCTCCTCCGTTGCCTTGGGAGCGTCCTCTTGGATCTTGAGCTCCTGCACTCCCTCCTCCACGAGCTGTGTGTCTTCCATAGGCGTCTGCTTGTGTTCTTTAAAAAAAAATAAATCAACTCAAAGAAGTGACAAAGAAGGCGCGCTCTTTCGTGTGACGCTTTCCACTACTTTTTTTTCTCTCTCTTCCTTTTTTTTAAGCTGAACCAAAGGGGAGAGAAAGCAAGAAGCGAGAATTTTGTGGGAAAGACAGGAGATAGCACCGGCCCTCCCCGCTAATTTCGCTGGAATGGAGAGGGGCCAGGACAAGAGAGAGCCACCCAAAACGAGTGACGCGGATTGGAGAGAGCATCCTACCGGTTTAAGGTAGACACGAGCAAGGACGAGAGAGACGGGAAGCGTGTGGCGATAAAAGAAAGGAACAGGGGGTGGCCACCTATGCAAGCATCACAGGCGCAGCTGCGGCAAACCTACGCTGGCTATGCCAAGCAGCTGTACAAGCTGTTGCTGCGGACGTGCGATCATGCCCTGAAACACAACGAGCGGGCCAGGCAATGGGCGAGGCAGCGGATCACGCTGAACTTCCAGCAGCACAAGCAGGAGCAAGACCTGGCCAAGATCGAGAGCCTTCTGCAGAGAGGGCACGCTGTTTTGTTGGGATTAGCAAAGTGAAAAAAAAAAAACAAGTGAACACAGACCCTATCATAAAACAAACAAAGAGAAACACTTTCTTTCTTTACAAATAAATAATCAATCATCCCTCAGTTGTTTTGCTTGAGGAACTTGAAACTGAAAAAGTTGGGAACGACCAGGACCAGGGTGGCAGGAATGGTGGCCTGCACCAACAGGCCGTAGTACCGATCCTCCTTCATCCAGTCCAGCAGGGGCACCCCCGTCCAGGGCATCCACTTGGAGGCCACCACCCAGTAGAGGGACACCACAAAGTAGAGGAAGGTCGCCAGGAGGAGCAGGTAGCCAGCCCAGAGGTGAGCGACGTCCCTGCCCCGGTGGGGAGTCAGCCCTTTCTCCGGCCGAAGGAAGGGCAGTTGTTCCTGGAGCTGTTGCCACCGCCTGTTCGTGTTGGCCGCCTCGTAGCCATCCTCCTCCTCCTCTTCCTCCTCTCCCTCCTTCCAATGTGGTGGTGGTTGCTCTTCTTCTGCCATTTCTTTCGATTCTTCTTTTGGGTACTCTGGTTTGTGCGCAATTAGTGCACTAATTGTGCACACAACAAAAAAAAAGAGAAAGAAAATCAAAACCGTCACCGACGGGGTTCGAACCGACGGGGGGGATTTATTCTTGGATACTACCAAGAAGTTCTACATGATTTCATCTATTGAAGATATCCATAATCTTTGATGTGGATAACTCAGGATTTAAAATTCATGGTATAATCCTTTTTGTTTTAATTGTATGTAAAAGTTTTGTGTTTATAAATATGAAAATTGATAATTTATTCACCTGCAAAGACAAATAAGGGTTGAACAGAATGCGTAGAGGCATACGCGGAAGAGCTCAAGGCCTTTGTTGATATGATTCTGGATGGCAGAAACCCTGAAGAGGACGACACTATGGCCAAGCGCAAGGATGCCGTCGCTGTGTGTCGCATTGCCAACCTCGCCGAGGAAGCCCGCCAACAAAAGAAAGTCATTCCTATCAAATGGTAGTGATCTTTGGCCACGAAGAGAGAATCAGGGTGAAGAGAGGTGAGCAGGATCATTGGTCGGCACGTGATCTACACATTCATATCCGCTTCAAGTCTTCTTCTTCCTCGGTCAACTTCGACGACTTCTGCGATTTTATCGCTTTTCTTGTTTGTTTGTTGCAAAGAGTAAACAGAGACAAAATAAAACAAGCCACACACACATACCACAACATTACCAACGGAAAAGCATGAAGTTCGAGCTGGAAAAGAAAGCAAAGATTTCTCTCCTACTGAAGGGACTCGTACTGTTCATTGGCTTCATCATCTTCCTCTGGCTCATTGCAGGTGCGGCTGGTAGTTATAGCGGGTTCTTTTACGTCTACTCTGATGACGATGGCTATTACGTGGATGAGTACTGGGTGGGGTGGAAGGGCTACCAATCAGACCAGGACGACCCACGGTCCTACTCAGACATCGAGACGTTCAAGGACATGAGGAGCGGGGGATCTGCTGCTGGAGCTCTGATCATCATTGCCATCCCCACCTCGCTTTTGGTGGAATTCGCTCTTGGCGTTAGCCTCGTTTGCACCTTTAAGCAAAAAAAGAAATTTGCTCGTTATGCGAACATTATTGCAGTGGCTTGCACAGCAGCTGTTTTGTACGTTGCCGGTTTCCTGTTCTGTTGTATCATGTTTTGTGTTCGTCTGCTTGGAGTTTTCTTGTTACATGCTAATTCTGGTGACCTCAAGGCTGTTGGACGTCGTGGCCCTGGTCGTGATGATCGGCGTGTTCAGCAGCAAAGTCGCCAACGATGAGCTGGACGAGTACTATTGGAACCCTGACTGGGCGTTCATTCTGCAGTTCATCAACTGCGTGCTGTGGGGACCTGCTGTCTTGGTCCTGTTGGGCATTGCATCCGCCTATGATAAATAAAGAAGGGATGAGATACCCGGCTAGAAAAAAAATTGGCACGACAGCAAAAAAACAAACAAACAAACAAACAAAACAAAGGAAACAACAGAAACCAAAGAAAGAACGAAAAAAAAAAAACCGGGCAGGAAGAAGCAAACAAAAAACTGAAGCAAAAAACAAAAAGAAAAAGAATCGCCAGGCGTGGGGCTCGAACCCACGACCACAAGATTAAGAGTCTTGCGCTCTACCGACTGAGCTAGCCCGGCTTAGTTGATTAAAATTCAATGATTTTGAAGTTCAAAATCAGAAAATCGTCGCATCGGCACAGACAGCGGCTTGGTAGCATGTCGACAATAAACCAAAAAGGGCTCAGAAGAAGGAAATGCAAGGGCTGCCAAGCTCTTCCTCGGGTTGGATGAACAGCGAAGGGTTTGAAGGTTTCCTTCAAGGCTTCTTGGATTGGTACTATCGCTTCTTTTTGCAATCTTCCGAAACCGTTGATCAAAGAGTTCAAGTGCGTTCATTTTTTTAAAATGTTTTTTTCAAGAACATACACAATCGTTCTTGTTGGAAGTTCCTCTCATCCCAATCTTCCTTCCTTCAAAGGTCATTCTTTGTACGTTCTTCTTGGTCAGCTTCCTGTCCCTGCTGGTCCTCATCCGGGTAAGCTGGTGGTACCACGGCCGTCGCATCCTGGACTTTTTCTCCCCCGAGGAGAACAAGGAGGAGGACCTCCACACCAAACTCCAATCCTTTCTCTCCCCCAAGACATCCCGCCTGAAGGCAACCATCGGGCGGACCAGCAAGTCGGACACGCCAACCGTCGCCCCCAAGAAGAAGACAAAGTGAATCTGTTATTTTTTTATTTATTTTTTTTGCTGCTTGCTTTCACCTCCTCTTTCTTTTCTTGCTGCCGTTTTCTTCTTCCATTGCGACCTCTTCCGCGAGTCGGTGGATCGTTTCTCTTTTCCATCGCTGCAAAAAGTATCGACGCTGCCACTCTTCGCTTTCCTTCTCATCCTTCACCACAACCACTTTTTCCCACAAGCTTTGCTTCTTCTGCTTCTTCTCGCCCTTCTCTTTCTCCTTTTCTTCTTGTCCCTCTTCTCCTTCTCCTTCTTCCTCGTCTTCTTCCACAAACGTCTCCTGCAACAAAGCACGCAGAGAAGCGGTCAAGACGGACTCTGCGATGAGTACGTGTTCGATGTATCGCAGAGAGGTGTGGCCCGGCATCAAGCCTTCGATCCTGCCGTGACTGTCCACTTCGGACAAGTACCATTCTACTATATCGGACGTCTGGACACGACCGGGATGAAGCGGTGGTGGCAGTCTGTTGTTGCTTCTAGAATATGCAGAGGACGAAGAAGAAGACGGACGATAACATGAGGCAGCGATGATGCCCAATGACTCGTCAGCATGGGCGTAGTGCTCAACGAGATAATGGGGCGGCGGTATTACGATGGGTTGACCGGTTAGTGCCATTCTTGCTTGTCCTCCTATTTCTGTTTTTGTGTTTTTGTTTGCCATCTCTTTCCGTTTTTCATGCTCTCTCTCTCACTTTAGAACGAATCAAGAACAAAGGAGAGGTACCTCTTGCAAAGCAAGTATCCCATCCTGGCACGTTGGCGTGCAGTTTAGCTAATGTCCATGACTCCTTACGGTTTTTCAGCTCGTGCCATTGTGCTCTAACGCCTTCACGATTGTACTTTGCCACAAAGTACCCCAACCAGTAATCAACATCGGTATCCGTTCCTCTCTCATAGTCTTGTGCTTCTACCTTTCCGTCTTCCTGCTTTTTCCTTTCTTCTTTCAACTGAACATGTCGAGGACTCCAAGGACGCAACCTAAACGTGTGACCGGAAAGAAAGGTGGTGCTGCTGTTCACCACCAGCTCCATCTCTGGATGTTGCAACAGATCGCGAGAGAAGAGGATAGAGATGGGACCGTAGTCCACATTTGGACCCAACACTGAGAAGACGCGGCGATCCGTTTCCAAGAATTCGTCCACCCAGTACTCTATCCCTGTCCACGAAGCAGAAGGAGAGGACGAAGCAGAAGCAGAGATGGATTGATGATAAATTTGCAGAGCGATGTTGTCGATGGTGATAAAGTCTTGCGCGGAGAAGACGTTGCGAAAATATTTACGAAGGCGAAGCTGTCGGATGATGATGCAGCGGGTTTCGCCGAGTTTGTGTTTGGTGATGGCCACCTCTGCCAAGTTATACAGCTGCGCTTTGCAGCTTTCGCAGTCTTTGAAAAGAATAAGTGGAATAATATAAAAGTTAATTAAAATAAACAAACATGAAGAACCAAAGAAATAACAACAAAGAGTCACACATATAAAAAAAAAGAAGAAAAAGAAGAAAAAAAAGGAGAAGAAGAAGAAGAAGAAGAAGAAGAAGAAGAAGAAGAAGAAGAAGAAGAAGAAGAAGAAGAAGAAGAAGAAGAAGAAGAAGAAGAAGAAGAAGAAGAAGAAGAAGAAGAAGAAGAAGAAGAAGAAGCAGAAGCAGAAGAAGAAGAAGAACAAGAAGAAGAAGAAGAAGAAGAAGAAGAAGAAGAAGAAGAAGAACAAGAAGAAGAAGAACAAGGAGAAGAACAAGAAGAAGAACAACAAGAACAACAAGAAGCACGAGAACAACCTTTCATGAGCCGACTTTGATCCCGCCAACATCTTTTCCTTGCCAAGAACGGCTCAAACTTCGCTGCATACTTTTCCTGAAGATTCAAACAGACGCTCGTCTTTGGGTTCAGCTCTCCCGTTAGCTCGTTCATGATCTCCTCCTTCTTCTCCGTCCCCGTCCCCGTCCCCGTCCCCGTCAGCCGTTGTCGCGAAAAGAGCCCGTTCCGCTGGAGCATCGACTGAAAGTTGAACGCGGAGCAGCTATGCACTGGAACCAGCGCCCTCACAAAGTCTCCCAGCAGAGGGTCCTCTCCTCCTCCTCCTTCTGCTCTGGAAGCAAGCACCCAACGGCTCGTCTGAGCGGCGTCCGCAGCGTATTCGTCCATCCATCGGTTCTGAAGGCGAAGGTGCAGCTCATAGTTTGCTGTCGTTTCTCGCGGCTTCTCCTCCATTTTTTTTTTGCTTTCTTTTGTTTCGGCGATCTCTTAAATTGCTTTTCTTGGAAATTTTTAAAATGAGCCAATCGGGTGACGCCGGATTTAATTAAGTTACCGGAACCCTCGCAGATTAAAATAGGGCAATAAAGGGTTTCTTTTGTTTTTGTCATTCTCGTTTCCCTCGTTTTTTTTTTCTTCGTTTCTTTTGTAGACCGGAGAGAGAGGTTCACGAACAGCAAAAAACAGCAAAGGCAATGGGAAGTGGTACCGGCAACTGTGGCGCACTGGCTTTGCTCTCGGTGGTGCTGCTGGCCTTGCTCTTCAAGGCCAGCCTTGTGGCGGCCGCCGCTGACTGCAACCTCTACGTCGACGACAAGAACGGCGACGACAAGAACAACGGCACCGCCCCTTCCTCCGCCTTCAAGACCGTGAACGCCGCCGCCGAGCTCCTCTCCTCCGCGGAGTTCCCTCACGCCGAGGCCGTGGTCTGCCTGGCCCCCGGCATCTACAATGACCCGCAATACTTCAACATGACCTGGAAGGAGCACCACAAGAAGCAGCTCCCTATTCACCTCCGCACCTACGCCCCCTCCTCCCCTTGCTCCTACGACCACCCCGCAGAGACCTGCGCCATCCTGCTGAGCCTCTCCATCAACCCCGGAGAGCCGGCCCACCCCTCCGCCCTCACCCTGGACACCCTCTGGGTGGGCGACCTGGCCGTCGCCCAAACCGAAGGCGACAAGAAGCCGCGCCTCACCCACTTCCAAGCCAAGCACCTCACCGCGGTGACGGCCTCGCTGGGAGCTGCCGCCACGGAGGTGGTGGAGTGGGTTGATCTGGTCTTGACCCCTCGCCCCTTCAGGGAGCTGGGCATCAAGTCCGTGGCCAAGCAGAGCACGCTGAGCGACATGTCGCCCGCCAAGCAAGTGTTGAAGAAAGCGATCGTTGAGGAACATGACCTGGTTTCCTTCATTTCCGTAAGTTCTTTCCTTCCTTCCTTTCTTTTGTGTTGGTTGTCTCACAAGTGAGCAAACAGGAAACAGCTATCCAAATAGAAGATGCCTTCTTCATCAAGGGTAAGACCCTCGCTGCTCACGGCCCCAGAGTGGACCTCCTCAACTGCACCTTCACCGGCAACAAGCCCAACGACAGCGCGGTGCTCTTCCTTCACCCTTACCCCGAGTTCAAGAACTTCGCGTCCAAGCTGGAGGGCCTCAGCTTCGAGGACAACCTTGCCACCCCCCTCATCCTCTACCCCAGCGGCGACAAGCTGCACAAGCACGAGAAGACCCTCATCAAGGGCTGTTACTTTGGCAAGAACCCCAGCAGCCGCGAGGAGTTCCCTCCTCCCCTCGCCAACACCGAGTACAACCACACCTTGTTCCACGTGAGCAACGTGAGCCACGCCCCCAACGTGAAGCCCCCTCAGTGCGGCAAGGGCGTCGTCTCCTGGTTCGGCCTCTTCCGCTGCCAGCTCTGCACCCCCGGCACCTTCGCCAACGAGACCGGCATGGAGAGCTGCCTGCCTTGCGCCGCCGGCCAGTACGCCGCCTCCGCTGGTGCCGTGCAGTGCTTCGATTGCCCCGTCAACACCGTGGCGCCCGAGCAAGGCGCCGCCGCCTGCGACCCTTGTCCCAAGGGCCAGGAGGCCAACGGGGCGAGAACGCTTTGCCAGAAAGAGGAGGACGATGATGATTCCATGAAGAAGAAGACGGTGATCATCGTGGTGGCGGTGCTGTTGGGCTTTGTGGTGTTGATGGGCGTGGCTGGTTTGATCGGCTTCTACGTTATTCGTATCCGGAAGAGGGAGGAATACCAGCCTTTGTAGAACGCCTCTTGTCAGCTTGCTCAAAAAAAAAAAAACCAATGCGGTTTGCTTTCCTCTTTCCTCCACCAAACTTCTTTCTTCGTTGCGTGGAATAGAATTATTATCGGATCCCTCCCAAATTCTATCCTAATCAACGACAATAATTGTCCGCGAGACACCCGTTCTAGCGGTCGACAGAAAATCTCCCCTATCGACAAACCCAAATAGATTTCCGCCAAGTATTGTCGACATATAATATTCTTCCTCGTATTTTTCTCTTCCTCTTTTTCATCATTTCATTTCCTCCTTGCTCTTGTTGGAAGAGAAGAAGAAAGTTAAAGGGGAGGAGCGGGTCAAGGCCTCGAAGATTCGAAAGTCCCCTCGTCGTCATCACACCTCGCGTTCGTTGTTTCTTCAAACCCCTTTTTTTTTTTGTTTTCGTGCTTGAACTCATCGGATTTTTTTTTTGAAAAAAAACGAAAAGTGGCAGTGAAAAAAAAAAAAAAAAACAGATTCGAAATGGCTTTCGCTACACGACGACGATCCAATCTCTTCCTCTCTGCGGTGGCGTTCTTTGCTCTGATCTGTTGCGTGCTCCAACAGTGCACCAGCAGTGCGCTCGCGGCGGCCGATCCCTGCAACGTCTACGTGGACGGCCAGCACGGCAGCGACAAGAACAACGGCAGCTCCCCCGCGCAAGCCCTCAAGACCCTCGCCGCCGCCGCCTCCCTCATCAGCGCCCCCGCTTTTCAAACCGAGTCCCACGCGGTGGTCTGCCTGGCAGAGGGAGCCTACACGGACCCGCAGACCTTCAACTTCACCACCGCTCATCACCCAGCCGGCCTCCCTGTCACTCTGCAAGGGCCGGAGGCCTGCTCCTTCAGCGACATGCAGTCCTGCCCTGTTATCACTCAGCTGGCTGTGGTGACCGGCCCGGTGGTGCAGCCCGCTACCCTTACGTTGGCCTCCCTCTGGGCGAGGAACCTCTCCATCGCGGCCACGGACAACCTCTCGCCCAAGACCAGCGCTGTGAAAGGAGATAACTTGGCCCTGGCTAACGTGGTTGTGGGAGGAGGCGTGACGGCAGGCTTGGTTAGTTTGCAGAACAGCGTGCTGTCGGGCAAGGTGTTCCAGCAAGAGGCTACCTCGTTCAAGGGGGTGGCTCTTGCTAAGTACGAGCTCAATAACGTGGCAGTGTCGCAGCATCAATACTTTAACATCGCTACGGTTCGTCTCTTCTCTTTTTTAACTCTTCCCTCGTCTTCTCTCTTACTCACATTTTCTCTACATACAGAACAACTCTGTTAAAATTGATGACTGCCTCTTCAGCAGCGGCAAACAAGTCACCTTGCAAGCACCCACCATCTCCCTCCTCAACTCCAACTTCACCGGTAACACTCCGAACACCACCGCCGCTCTCTCCCTCGTCAAACCTCCTGCCTCCGTTTCTTCCGCCAACTTCACCTCCACTTTGACGGGCTTGCTCTTCCGCGCCAACCTTGCTACTCCCCTCATCTCCTATCCCCCCATTCAATCCATCTTCTCCATTCCTCCGCAGGTCCTTACCTTCTGCCTCTTCTCCTCCTCCAACATCAACAGTAGCTCTATCTCCGCTCCTCCACTCTCCGCCACTCCTTACATCTCCGACTTATTCAGCGTCGCCAACAACAGCTTCTTCGATGACGTGCCTCAGCCTCCCACCCCTAAACCCCACTCCATCTGCGCAGAGGGCGCCTTCTCTGCCTACGGCCTCTTTGAATGCACTTTGTGCTGGCCTGGTTCTTTCTCCAATAGGTTTGTGGTTTTTTTTCCTTATGCCTCTCTCTCTCTCTCTCTCTCTCTCTCTCCTTTATTCTACCAAATGTAGTCATGCAACTAAACTTCGCTTCTTTCCACAATTTTACAAAAACAGCTCAACAGCCACAAACTGCACCCAATGCGAGGCCGGTAGCGCGGCACCGGAGGGCTCATCCCAGTGCACCCGCTGCAGAGGAAACAAGCCGATACCCAGCTCCGATCACTCCAAGTGCGTTGCGAACTCCAAGGACGATTCGTTGAGGAGAACCGCTGTCATCATCGCTTGGGCGGCTCTGGCCGTTATCCTCTTGGCCACCGTTTCGACTGTGTTGATCTGCTTGACGGTGCGGGTCAGGCGGCGACACGACTATTCTCCTTTGTAGAGTTTCTCATTTTCATTATTTTGGCTTTAATCCGCGTTGCTTCTCTCTCTTCTCTCTCTTCTCTCTCTCTGTTCCAAATGATCTGGGAGTGAAGTTGTGCGAGATGAGCGGAGGACAAGAGCAAAGACATGAGCGAGAGACATGAGCGACCAGCGGAACAAGGGGAGCCAGGACAAGAGAGAGGATAGGAGCGAGGACATGAGCGACCAGCGGAACAAGGGGAGCCAGGACAAGAGAGAGGATAGGAGCCAGGACAAAGCAGAAGCGGAGGAGAGAGGAGAAGAGAGCCAAGTGTTACGGAGAGGAGAGCAGCGCGTGATCTGATCCCCTTTCCCCAGGCATGGAGCGGAAGAGAAGCTGGGTGGCGTTGCCCCACACAGCGAAACGGGTGGCGGTCTTGTCCCAAACGATTGAACTGCCTTTTGTTGGTTTCGCCACCTCCAACCAAACCAAAACGAAACCGATTCACATCTTCTTTGTTCGTCGCTTCTTCGTTTTTTTTTCAACGCTGATCCTTTTTTTTTTGCTCATCTCTTCATCAAAAAAACAAAACAAAAAAAAGGTGCATGGCAATGGTCTCTGCAAGGAGGTCTGGTTGCCCGTCATCGATCGCCTTCTCTCCCTGCTCCTGCAAAAGCATCAAACTCAACCAACATCGAAAAAAACTCCTCACGGCCGAACAACATCTTTCTCTGCCTCCACCCTCTCGCTGCACACGATCGACTTGGAGGGGCACGGCGAGTCGGACCCTTTTGCCCCGGAGTTGTTGGTGTGGTGGGACTTTGGGCGGGACGTGGCGGCCGTGGTGCGACACTTTGTGCCGCGTGCCTCGGACGCAGCGGCTGTCTATGGCGTGGGCCACTCCATGGGCGGAGCCTCTTTGCTCATGGCCGAGGTACCTCTCTCTCTCTCTCTCTCTCTCTCTCGCTCTCTCTCTCTCTCTCTCTCTCTCTCTCTCTCTCTCTCTCCCTCTCCCTCTTCTCTCTTCTTAGGATGTCGATCAGATTCTGTGCAGCGAGGAAGGCGGTCTCTTTGAGCGTTTGCTGCTGGTGGAGCCCATCGTGATGCCAACCAGAGTGGTGCTGCAGCGACGAAGGGAGAACCCGCTGGCCAAAGCCGCTCTGCGCCGGAGGAACGGCTTCCGCTCCTTGGCGGAGGCTCGCGAGCATTACTACCTTCGGCAAGGCAGCAGCAACATGTTTAGCACGTGGCATGAGGAGGCCTTTGAGCAGTACCTTCGTGGTGGCTTGGTCTGTGTGAGCAACGGCTCTGATGGCAAGGAGGGAGAAGCGGCCGTGTGGAAGCTACGTTGTGATCCTGTTTTGGAGGCTGCTGCATTCAAAGCAGGTATGTTCTGCTGTAGAGCTACTTCTCATCCTTTCTTCTCTTCCTTCTTTCTCTTCCACAACTTCAACTCTTCTTATACTCTTTTAACACAACCAAAAACCAAGACGACGCAGGGGCACACTACCACTTGTTCAAAGTGAAGACCAAGCGAGTGAAGCTGCTCTATGGCAAAGCGTCCGATGTGTACAACGCCAGAGCCGCTGACCTCATCCTCCGCAACATCGAGGACAACATCCGTCGTTCGCCCGACCTCCAGTCCTTCCGCATTCAAGCGGTGGAGGAGGCCACTCATTTTCTGCCCATGGAAAAGCTGGACCTCATGGCCGAGGAGATTGTTCAATTGGTTTGTTGTCATTCCTTCCTTTGCTTTATTCCTTTATTTCTTTTTCCTCCTTTTCTCCTTTTCTTTTTTTTCTTTTTTTTTCTTTTTTTTCTTTTTCTCTTTTCTTTTTCTTTTTTTTCTTTTTTTCTTTTTTTTCTCTTTCTTTTCCTTTCAAGCTTGTTTCGTGGTTAACGCACACACACAAAAACAGATGCTTCCAAATGTACAAAGCAAAGCCAACTTATAAAAAACTAAAAATAATAAAATAATAAAAATTAAATAAAAATTAAAAAATCTGTAAATTAATTTATAAAACCCAAAAAAATAAATAAAAGAAAAAACAGAAAATATTATGTTATCGGATGCTCTGCCTCGGTTCGACCAGCTAGGCCCCCCAACGTTCTCCTCGCTCCGACCGGGCGGCTCGGACGGAGCGGAGCAGGCCTGCTACTGGCAGCTGCTGCCCGAGCCGCGAAGCGCAGAGGAGGTCTGGCAGGAGAGGGTGGAAGGGATCCGCTCCCAACCGGCCACCCAAGGGTTTCACTGCAGGGACCTGGTGGCTCAGACCGCTTCCTTCGAGGATGCGGCCGAAGTGCTGGACCTGCTGCGAGGACGTTCCGAGGCGAACGTTTTGGACGTGCGAGCGAGCGGCTGGCAGGAGGAAGAGGACCTTCTCCGCTTCTTTGACGCCTTTTGCGAGCAGTGGTTGAAGGGGCTGACGCCAGAGGGAACGCCCTCAGAGCCGTTTGCTGCGTTCTTGCCGAGCTCAAAGGGGCAAAGCCCCCCTTCGCTGTTGGAGCTTGCGGCCGCGGCTTTTGTGCAGACAGGGGATGAAGGTGAGGAAGCGGAGCAGCGGGCGCCTCCGCATTTGCGGTGGTACCTCAAAGCCAAACGCGAGGAGAGCTGCTCTGCCTCACGTTTGCGATGGGCTTTCATGTTGGAACTCATTACCACAAACGACGATGGCGAAGATAAAACAAATGCACCATCTGCTTCAGCATCATCTCCTTCCTTCTACTCTGAAGAAGAACAACAAAGCCGGCACCACTGTTGGTTTACCTTTCAGCCAGCCAGACCCTGTTGCAGTTATGACATCAGCGGGCCGCTGGAGGATTGCTCTCATGTAGGACCCTGGGCTGCTGCCTTGGATAAAGCTCTTGGGGTCAGCATGGACTTTTCTCGTTGCGAGCAGGGAGGATGGTTCTTTTCGTCAGGGTCCGCTGGAGGCACCTTCACGCAACATAAATCTTCTTCATGCAACAGCGGCAGCAAAAAGGGTTTCACATGGACGCAGGTGCAACGAGTCAGGGATGCAGTGAAGGTCTTTCTTCAGGAGTGCAACAAGAAGAAAGCAACGAAGCGTGAGGGCCAAAAGCAAGTGGTGGTGGCTCATGTGATGGCGGGAGGAGAACGTAATATGGCTTTGTTGGACTTGCGGGCTCAGGCGCTTGACAAAGAGGCCTTATTTCCTCTGGAGAATGAGAGCACAGGGAAGCTGCACTGGGAAAAACGTTGCTGGTTTAATGTTTCAGCGATAAAACAAGATGAAAAGAAGAAACGTAAGGACGATGCGAATGACGCACAATCTACTCTGGATTTGGAAGCGATGCAAAAGGCGATGGACAAGCTCATACGTGGAACTGTTTGGTTCGCAGTAACGGTGGATCTTCCTGCCATCAATCCTTCACGTGAGCAAGAACTGAAGGCTCATCTGTCAGGATTGTATGACGGAGCAAATGTTGGCAAAGAAGAAGCCAGCAATGAAGGGGACATAGAGAAGGAGAAGCCAGAGAAAAAAGGGCTTCTGGGTTCTTGGTTCTCTCGGGGAAAGAAGAAAAAAAAAGGTTCAGCGGACTCAAAGTCTTTTCGGAAGAAGAATATCAACAAGCGCAACAACAGTTTCTTCTATGGCAGAGACTGGCCAAAAGTGTGGGAGCAATCCTCTAGCGGGACCTATGCCTGCCTGTTGGTCGTTCAAAAGCAACCAGGCAAGCAGAAACCATCTTGGAACTGGCGTTTGGGCTGTTGGGGATGCTGTGGCATGCTTTATTATCGACCTTCAAACGACTTTGGAAAACCTCACATCAGCAACTCTTTGTGTCCTTTACACAAGGCCCTCCTCATTCATAATTCCACTTCGTCTTTGGTTGCAAACAGCAAGAACAACAAAAAAAAGAAGACTGCTATGGAGAGCAACAATGCACAATCTTCACTCCCTTTGTCGACAAATGCGCTTCGGTCCGCTCTGCTTGCTGTGAACTTGGATGAAGGAATGTACGCGTTGAGTGAGGCCACTCCAAAAGTGCTGGCGAGTGGTTTAGTGGATCCAGAGGCGTTCTCAACCATGTTTGCTGGCTTGCGGTGTGGTGGCATCTTATCTCGGTGCTATTGTTGGCCAGAAAAGAGCATCAACGAGATGATGACAGAAGAATGAACCAAATGAAAGAACCAAAGGATCAAACGGCCGTTTCTTCATCATGTTTATCAACTTTAGCTGCGTTTAGATGGAAGAGCGTCTTGTCGTTTGAGCTGTTCCACATACTTCCACACTTGACCACCGAATCTACTCCATTCTTTTGGTCCCATGTCCAGTTCTGTTTTTTTTTTAAAAAAAAAGAGTTAATGTAAAATAATAAAAGGAAAAAAAAGAAGGGAAAAGGCAACAAACCTTCCATTAATGCTTCTTTTGTAAGTGTTTTCTCTCGTTGGAGGATCTTCTGAATGGCTTCGTCAACACGGCCTTGCATAGTTTCATCGAAAGTGGACCAGTGCACTTCTTCTATGTCTCGTGGTTTAACCTTGTAGAGTTTCCGTTTCGGCACTCTTCCTCGTTCATCAAGCAAGTAAAGCACTCTTCCCTCTTTTATGAAGTGGTTATACCTGCAGTGAACAATGATGATTAAAAAAAAAAAAAGAAGGAAGAATCGACAAGAAAGAAAGCAAAAGCGGAAAAGAAGATAACATACTCATAACGATGAGGAAGACCTTTATCTGCACGGAATTTTTCGTTGGCTTCGAAGTCCCGTTCTTGGAAGGTTTGGCAGATCTTCACAACCCGCTCTTGCTCAAACTGTTCTGGTCCATAACATTCGTCGTCTTTTTCACCTGACGTAGGACCGTCGGCGGCCACTTGATATGGCGATATGGAGCCATCCGTGTAGATTACAAACAACGGTTTCATCGCAATAGCAAAATTGTATTTCACCAGGTGAGGCACTGTTGTTGAGCGTTTTAGAGAAGCGATAACAAACAAAGAAAAACTACAAGAGAGAGAGAGAGAGAACGTACATAAGTCACCACAGAGTTCAAAAGAAATAGACTGTACAGAAGTATCCAACAAAGGTTGCAAGCACTCTGGCAACGTATCATCAAAAGGCAGAAAGGTTTTGCTGGTTGGTTTAAATGACTTTTGTGAAGGTCGTCGTTTTAATTCAGGAGCTTTTCTGACTTGGTCCTCAAAGTTTCCATAGTGGCCATTTGTTAGGAAGGGCGATCCTTTGGATTTTAGGCTCACGTAAACTTGACCCTCTCTATCTGTGTATTTGTAAACAAGAACATTCGTGCTGAACATTTATCGGTGAGCAACGAAAAGACAAAGAAGAAGAAGAGGCAGAAAGAAGAAAAAGAAGAAGAAGAAGCAGAAGAGGAAGAAGTACAAGCAGAGGAGAGAGAAGGAGGAGAAGAGGAAAAGAACAAATAGAATAACCCATTTACCCATTCCATTTGTTAGATAAGAAGAAAGAGGTGAGTACGGATGAAGGCTGGCCATTTGCTTCATCTGTATCTTTCTCTTTTTCCTTTTCTTCCTCTTCTTCCTCTTCGCCATCGTAAGAATGGCTCATGCTTGCCGCCACACTGACCGCAAAGTTCTTGTAGACATGGTCCTCCTCTTTCCGATAAGGGTACAGCAACTTTGGTGTGGCATAAATGACTTGAGGCTCGTCCAACTTTTCATAGTTTACTTCAAAGAAGGCATAAGTTCAAAGAAGAAAGACGAATGAAGGAAAAAAACAAGGGAAAAGAACAAGAAGAAGAGCAAGAAGAAGAAGAAGAAGAAGAAGAAGAAGAAGAAGAAGAAGAACCAGAACAAGAACCAGAACAAGAAGAACAAGAACCAGAACAAGAACCAGAACAAGAAGAAGAAGAAGAAGAAGAAGAAGAAGAAGAAGAACAAGAACAAGAAGAGGAAGAAGAACAACAAGAACAAAAAGAAGAAGATCAACAAGAGAAGAAGAGAGAAGAAAGAAGATGAAAGAAAGCAGAGAGAAGAAAGGAATGAAGAAGCAGAAGAGAAACAAAAAAAAGCAATCAAGCAAACCTTGAGTGATGTACAGTGAACCAACAAACGGCCCTTCCTTCCTACAAATAAAGCCAACAAGGGTGTTGCCCGGATTATAAGGGTCCCCTCTGTCAAACGGGTTCACCTGGTGATAGCCGCACCCAAATGCAATTGCTGCACTTTGGTTTTGAAAAGAAAGAAAGAGACACAAGAGTGGGTGCCCACATCAATCAAGCAGCAGCAGAAGAAGAAAAAAAGGAGAGCGAGCGAATAGTTACCTGCCTCGAGGATCGCCAGCTCTTCGTGGGGGACCTCCTCCTCTTCTTGGACCAAGGCGAGTCCCTTGCGAGGAGGTAGAAGAAGAGGCATCGGCTGCTTTGCTTACGTTGCTACCTCCTCTTGCTGCGCTCCCACCTTTGCCACTACGACTTGCACCTCCTCCTCGTTTCTTTCGTGGCATCTCTCTTTGCTTTCTCTTTCTTTTCTTTTCTTTTGTATTCTGTGAATTAATTTATGTCATGACGACACGATAATAATGAGACGGAAACTTCCCAATTTTACTCCCAAATTGAACATATAATGCAAAAGATATGAAACATAAGAAAACATGCCTGTAGTTTAACGGAGGGCGTACGTTTCGGAGATAGCCTCAACCAGTTAAAAGAGTGCCTGTAGCACAAGAGAAGCAACTTGAGAGGCAGAGCCACCATCTTCCTCTCCGTCTCCATTTCCATCCGTGGTTCCATCTCCATCAGTGGCACCGTCCTCCGTGTTGCCGTCCCCCATAGGAGGTTTTCCGTCCCAGTTCACAGAAGTGTAGGAGTAGCCGCTTACGGAAGCTATTGCTGGGCCGGTGTAGCTGTCCGACGGGAGCGTACTCGTTGCGATAGAGGGAGGCATCAGGGGATTGGTAGCCTGGAATCTCAATAGTGGGAGCGGGCGTTTGGTCGTCGTTGTTGCTCGAGATGGATACATCCACACATTGCACTGGATGAGAGAAAAAAAATAAGAGGATGAAAGAAAAGCAAATAAACAATGAGAGATAACAAACAGTAAGTTTCCGATAAACAAAATAAGTTTAACAAAGACATAAGAAAAAAAGGATAGTGCATACCATAATATTCAATGGCGCTGACTTGCTGGATGGCGTACCACTCCCAGCGCAGCGCACAGTGCTCACATTCCAAAGCAAACTCGGGGATCTTGACGGAGCCCTCCACCGTATTGCCTGATACGATGCCGCTGCCATCTGTTGATTCATTCTTGTTAAAAAGTAACTTAAACACAACCATGGATAACGATAAAATAAAATAGATGCGCAGCATATTTTTTTAAAAGAAAACAGGACACGAGAGTGAAAGAAAGAGAGAAAGAGAGAGAAAGAGAGAGAGCGCACAGTTCCAAATGACGTCGATAAGGTACCAACGAGTAGCTGGGTCGTCAGTAGGGCCGGTGCTGAGGTAGATCAAGCATTCTCCCTGTTTTTGTTATTTGTGTTTTTGTAAATAAATAAGGGAAAAAAACAAACAGGAGAGGAGAACAAGAAGAAGAAGAAGAAGAAGAAGAAGAAGAAGAAGAAGAAGAAGAAGAAGAAGAAGAACAAGGAGAACAAGAAGAACAAGAAGAAGAAGACGAAGAACAAGAAGAAGAACAAGAAGGAAGGAAGAAGAATTAGCGAAGAGAACGTTGCAGCAGCAAAAGACCTAGCGGGTGAGGCGCATTTAGGTACCAGGGTCCAAGCTTTGTCTAGCGGTAAGGGCCAAAAGCTCAGAAGAACCATCATACTCCAGCCCGCCGCACGTGTAACTCTATTTGTTTGAACAAAAAGTTACAATAATAACAAAAATAAAAATAAAATAAAATAAAAACAAAACAACAAACGCACAGGGTAAGTAGCTCCTTGGGAGACGGTGCAACCCTGGCAACCTTTGTCCACATGACCGACAGGAGCCCACATTTCGTGTTGCTGTCGGCCTTGCAGGATGTCCCTGGTGGTAGGAGAGGCCAGGTAGCCATGGCCCAAAGCCAGGCCCACGAACATCAGAGCAAAAGAGACTACAGCGAGAGGGTGAGCCAATGGTTATCGCGTGCCTGTAACGTGTTATGTTCTGCAAGCTTGTAGTGTGATTGAAATATTAATAGTTTTGTAATTATAAATCGATTTCCATTTTAACAATTATCAATTAATTTAAATATTCGGCGAATTATCGACGTTCTTTGATTTTCAATTGGATCAGATCAGATCATGATCTTATCCATTATCGATAATTGTTGTAAAATTTTCAGTTTGAAGAATCGTGCAGGAACACAATGGAAGAAGAACGACTGTTGGGGCTGATTGAGGAGGAGTACGTGCGCGGAGTGGTGAGTTGGCATGGGAGC
The DNA here is from genome assembly GCA_031835245.1 of Balamuthia mandrillaris. Classification (NCBI taxonomy): domain Eukaryota; phylum Discosea; order Longamoebia; family Balamuthiidae; genus Balamuthia; species Balamuthia mandrillaris. The sequence goes on along the minus strand of JAVKOQ010000041.1, from coordinate 122,464 downwards.
GAACCTACACAAGAGAACGGCGAACTTCCGTTTCCTTCAGAATGGTTCACCTTGCTCAAAGCAAACGAGGAGGAGCGGATATTAACGTTCACGAATGCTGTGCTGAGGCCGACAAAAGAGGTTTACGAGAGGCACAAGACGAAAGAGGAAATAGAGGAGCTTTTGGAGGGGTTGGACAGGTTTTATGGAAGTAACTGTGGTTGGTCTTGGTGGCTCTTTCCTTCTTCTGCTCCCGGTAATTATCTTATTGATGTTATCTCTATTGTGTTGTCATTTCTTTCTCCTTCTTTCCGTTTTCGTTTTCTTTTGTTTTTAACAAATGGTTTACTGCAACACCCCTTTTCTCTTTTCAAAGGAAGAGAGAAGTTTGAAACGGTGTTCTTGGAGAAAGCAAGCCAACGTTTCTTCCAACATCCGGTTGAATACAACACTGCAATGGTCTTAGACTTGAATCAGCACCATCAGCAAAGGGAAGAAGAAGCAAGCCACAGGCACCACAACAGTAGCTCTGGTGGATTTGAGGTGAAACCAGTTTCGAATGCAGAAGAAGCAAAGTTGTTTGGTCGCCTATTGGCACTTGGGTTTGGCTTTTCTTCTGCAGAAGAAGTTGAGCACTGGGCAGCGGCTCATCAGATAATGTGGACTCGCTTTGCTTCTCTTTCTAGTTCGTCTCCTTCTTCTTCGCCTACTTCATATGATGCTCTTATAGGCTACCTTGACGACAAGCCTGTCTCTGTTGGGTCTTGTGCCAGTCTTCCTCAAGTACTTCGTTCTTTTTTTTGCTCTGCTTATGCCTTCTTCCTTCTGTCTTCATTTTCTTACAAACAATTATAACAGCAAGCTTGCTTTGGAATATCTTCGATAGCAACACTGCCAGAGGCAAGAGGGCGTGGCTATGCCTCTCGTTTGATGCAAACGTTGATAGCGAGAAGAAGTGAGAACAAAACTTCAAAGGCCGAGCCTCCCTGTTTCGTCTTGTTAGCAGCATCCGAGGGAAGTCGCTCCGTTTACTCCAAGCTCGGTTTTCGTGACATATGTTCTGTTCCTATCTTCACCAGAAGAACAACTGCATCAACACAAACAAACTAAAAATAGTGATTCTTTTAAAAGAGCACTTGCAGTTCCAACTTTAAGCTATCAATAGCGCACGGCTCGTTCACCTCGCCCAAAGGACTGTACATGCTGAAACGAAGGGTTCCGTTCGGAGAGACCAGGTTTGCAAACGTGTCATCCGAATGGAGCATGCTCAACACTTCCCCAAAGTAAAGCGGATGCCAAACGGCGGAGGTTGCTTTGCGGTTGTGCAGGTTCGTGCCGAGCACATGCCACTCCTTGTGCGCAAAGTCCCGCACGGCAAAGTACCACTGTTGCATGTTCTTATGATGGCCTTCATTTTGAGACACGAAAAGATAGATGAAACGTAGAAATAAATGAGGAACAAAGCGGATGAAAGAAGAGTCAAAGGATAACGCTACCTCGAAAGTTCATCAACAAAGCCATGTCCGTAACATGAGCAGATCCATCCATCAAATAACCCGGTAAAGCAAAATGTATCCACGTTTGATGTCCCTTCACTTCGTTCTCGTAATTGCCCCTCACCCTCTTCCCTCCTTTCCGTTCTTCCTCCATCATCCTCGTCTGATGTTGTTGAATCAACAACAGAGCAGAGGGAGCAGATGCCTCATCTGGAAAGAACTCCACATAGTTGGCCGGATCATCCTCCCCTCCGCTTTGGTCCTCTCGCCGCAAAGAATTCAGCCTTCCCCTGCGTCTTCCAATGGACGTGGTCATCTGCGTCGGATACAGGTCCAATACCGAGCTCTGGGTCAGCGTGTAGCCCATGGAGTTGGCCATTTGCTCCACCAAGGGACCCAGGCTGTGAATGGCCTCACCAAAATGGAGGAAGGGAGTCATAAGGGAGTTCTCGTTGCCCGCTGGGTAGGTCTCTTCATTTAAGTGATAGATGGATGCTCCTCGCTCATACACTGGTGGATTGTACCTGTAGGGTTGTATTGCAGGTTTTTTTTATCACACCATTATTTGTCGCGTTAGCATAATGCAGAAAAGAAGATAGTGGGGTGGAAGCAGAAAGTACAAGACGGCTTCGGGGAATGCATCATTCCTGTCAGAGCTCCAAAACAGTGGACCATTCATTATGGCGTTATACAGCCCATAAGGCTTATAGCGATAAGCAGGTCAGTAAGGAAATAAACGAGCATTGATAAAAAGAAACGCACACTCTTTGGCCGCGTCTCAAGGAGGGGCTTCCTATAACGGTCCATAAGGGTATAATCGAATAACGTGATCAGCGGATGAGCAAATGCATAGGAGGCCTCCTGCGAGTACGAGTTTACTGGTCCCTCAATGCCTCCCTCCATCATCATGCCATGCACCAGCTCATGCATTAAGATGGTCACCAGGTCCAACTGATCCATTGGAGTCTTTCCATCCATTCCCAAGTAATAAGGCAAGTCCAAGTTTAAGCCTATTGTCATGTCCACTGCGTTGTTTTGTTGATGATGATCATTGTCGTTGTGAAGGTCGTTCAAGGTGTCTTCGTTGTCGGAGAGTATTTGTTTGGCTAAGGCAGAGGGAACAAGAATGTCGAAGCCATCCTCGGACTCGTAGGCTTCAAGGAAGGAGGTGGTGGAGCAGAAGGAGATGGAGAGGTCGTCATCCACGTCGGAGAGGTAAACGAGGTCCGCGATGACGTTTCGTTCGAGGATGAAATACGCCGATACGAGCTCAGCCTTTTCATTTGGGTTAGTGCTTTGTTTGATAGCATGGAAAAGGCGGGGTTCACAGGGAAAGAGAGATAAATCGTACCGCGTATGCGATAGCTTTGGCCATAGCAGGCATGGTCCGAGGAGGAACGCGAACAATGACGGAACCGTGGCCTAGACGCTTGTTGCCGTAAAGGTTCTCCATTTCTCTCCTTTTCAAAATATGCTTCGGCGGAGGAACAAAAACTTTGGAGCTCTTTCCCGATGCCAATAGCCCATGCTTCTGTGTTGATACGTCCCAACTCTTCACCATCACCACCATCACCAACACAGCTGCAACCACCCAAAAACTTGACCGCAATCCGATCCCTCCACCATGCATCCTTTCTTCCCCTCCTCCAAAGTTGCCCCTCCCTTCCCTTCTTTGGCGAACCGACGTCTGTGCTTCGAACCTAATTTGGAAGGTCTTTGTTAAAGCGTCATGTCGGCAGCAATTTGTGTCGACGTAAAATTGTGACGTCATCACTCCGATCGATCTTGATCGGTGACATCAGCTTTCCCTTCCTTAAAACCTGCGGACGGAGAAGGGCGCGCAGTCCACGGCGGAGCGAACGCCCTGCGGCAAGAGCTCTCCATCGGCGCCGTGCGCTCGCACGATGTCGGCCAGCAGCCTGGCGGAGCCGCAGGAGAGCGTCCATCCCATGTGCCCTTGCCCCGTGTTCACGAAGAGGCCTTTTTGAGGCGTTGCGCTTATTACCGGCACCGCATCGCTGATATTTCAAATAGAAGTTGGAGAAGTAAGAAGAAAGGAAGAAAGGAGGAAACGACAAGAAAGAAGGAAGGAAGAACAAAAAAGAGAATAACAGAAGGAAACGAACGGGGTAACAGGCCGCGATGCCCGATGCCAAGTGCCCGAGTCCATGACCTCCTGCTTGATATGCGGGAACCAATCGCCGATGTGCTGCCTCAATATGCGAGCCCCCTCCGAGGCCTTCGCCTGGACATCCAGCCCATGCTCCGTCCTGCTGCCACCCAACTCCGCAATGCCGGCCACCCGCCATTGTTTGTCCAACGTGGCGTAATAGACCTTGGCCCCGACGTCGGCCACATTCATGGCTGGGACGCCCATCTCGCGTCTGCGCGGCTCCTCGTGATAAGACAGGCTGTAGCTCACCCCACCGATAGGGCACATGGGAAGTCTCACCGCTCCGCCACTGAATTTTTTCAACAGTTCGGCTGTGTGATTGCCTCCGCAGAGAACAACTTTGTCCGCTGCAATGCAATAAGGTTTCTCTGAGGGGGATGAAGAGGCAGTAGAATGAGAAGAGAGCTTTTGAACCCAAAGACCGGATATGCGATTGTCTTGTTGTTTGGCACAATCCACGGCTTGATGGTTGAGCAAGAACTTGACGCCGTATTTCGCTTCGCACCGTTTGGCCAGCTTGTGGACAAAGTCAAAGCAGTTGCCACTCTCTGCGTCTGTCCAGTAGATGCCGCCCTCCAGGGGCAGTTTGGTGTGAGCGAGAGTAGGTTCTATCTCCTCGATTTGCTTCCGAGAGAGGACTTTGAAGGGAGCGCCAGTGTCCTTATTCATGCGTTTGGCGAGGTTGGCTGAGCTGGTGAGAGAGGCTTGGGAGCGGTGCAGATGGATGAGGCCGTTGGTTGCCCCTCGTTCGTAGTCCAAAGATTCCTCTATCCTAAAATGTTACCGGTGAGATACTTATCCGTTTGTCTGTCCTGCTTCTTGTATTTCTTCCTTGACCTCCTGAAGTTATTGTACATCCGCCTCCTCTTCTTTTTTATCTTCATTCTTTGTTCTTCTTGCTCCTCTTTCCGTTCTTTCAGCTTCCTCCTCTAGAGATGAGAACAAAAATGCCTACCGCAAATCCTTCAGGCACTGGTGTGAGTAATAAGAGAGACTGGCGATTTCAAGACCGATTCGATAGGCCTCCTTGTCGTTGCACAGCCACAAAAGCCGAAGACCAAAACGCCACGTATTGGGATCCATCAACATGGCGATGGGATTGACCAAAAGGAAAGGGTGTGGCTCTTTCATGGCGTCCAAAGTTCCCATGCGGAACTTGAGACGTGTCCATGACTCAGAGAATACCTGCGGAATGGTTTTGCTGCTGAACCATGGCATCCAATTACTTGGACAGTTTTGTCCTCCGTTTGCTGCAAAAATAAATAAAAGGAGAGTTATAAGAGAAGAAGAAGTGAAGAACAAAAAAGCAAGACGAAAACGAAGAAAAGAAGAGAAGGAGAAGGAGAAGGAGAAGGAGAAGGAGAAGGAGAAGGAGAAGGAGAAGGAGAAGGAGAAGGAGAAGGAGAAGGAGAAGGAGAAGGAGAAGGAGAAGGAGAAGGAGAAGGAGGAGCAGAAGGAGAAGCAGAAGGAGAAGCAGAAGCAGAAGCAGAAGCAGAAGCAGAAGAGAAGCAGAAGCAGAAGGAGAAGCAGAAGCAGGCAGAAGCAGAAGCAGAAGCAGAAGCAGAAGGAGAAGCAGAAGCAGAAGCAGAAGCAGAAGCAGAAGCAGAAGCAGAAGCAGAAGCAGAAGCAGAAGACAAGAAACGCTACCATAACTCGCAGAATAGCTAAGCGAAGGCGAGCGGTCCACAAGAGTGACATCATAGGCACCGGTTTTGGCCAAGTAGTACGCGCTCGTCACTCCCATCACGCCGCCTCCCACCACAACCACTTTTTCTTTGGCTCTCCCATCTCCCTCTTCCAACATAAAACAAAAGATGAGCAAAGAATAGCAAGAGCAGAAACCCGAAGAGAGGAGTACCGGCGGAAGAGGTGGAGTAGCACTGCAACAATGAAACACGATGCTGAAGCGTAGCAAAAGGGTGACAACGAATAGAAGAAGAGAAACTACCAAACGTGCATCTTTTGGCAACAACCCCAGAGGAAGAGCAAGCTCCCACTGCCCCTCTCATTCTCTTCCCTGTCGTTTCTTTTGGACCGAGAATTAAAAAGGTGACCACCTTTAGGGAACGCCTTAAACAAATTTCCTGTGATATTTCCTTAAGAACATATTGTTCTTTAAAAGGTAAAAATGCGTCATGTGATTACTTTAAAAATTACTATAAATGATGACAACCTGACGTGGCAGAACATAAAAGGTATTAATTAAATTACGTTTGATTTTTGGTTTGATAGTTCTATTTTTTGAATTCTTATTGGTTCCATCAATTATTGGAGGTCACCACGCAGTTGCTAAGCAACGGTAAACCATTTTTCATGTCGTCCTTAGAAATTTGAGTGCCACATTCAAGTGAGAGAAGTAGTGCAAAGAGAAAGAACAAAGCATAAGAAAGAAAAAAACAGGTTTGTGTTTGAATTAGTCAGAGCGTTCAGCCTTGGCGAGAAGCTTTCGGATATCAGCAGCAAAGGCTTCCTCCACAAAAGTGCCGTCGACGGTGAACCACTTGCCCACCGACTCCTCCAACTCGTGAGTCTCTTCGTTGGCTCCCCGTACTCCTATTTTTACTATGAACTTGTCTTGATAACGCGGAAACTCGGTGGCCACTTCTAACCCTTTGATCTATGGTGTTCGTTGTTTTTCAACAAAGGAAGCAACGAAAGACAATGAAGAAAGGAAGTTATGCAAGGAAATTGAGAAAAAAAGCACGAAACGAGTGAGAGAGAGAGAAATACCTTAACACGACCATTCTTGGCTCGGTTAGGTTTTGTGACAATGATGAGATTTCCTTCTTTGAAGAAGGCGATGTATTGCAGTGCCAATGCACATATGAGGTATCTGTTATAACGGGGAGGTTTTCAGAGAGTGATGAGCATCGATAATGCTAGGGAAGAAAATGACAGTAGGGAGAGAGAGAGAGAGAGAGAGAGAGAGAGAAGAGAGAACTAGAGAACGAAAGAAAATCAGAAACGAGGAATTCACTGAGTTTGATCAACACGTTATCTTCAGTGACAGTGATTCATCACCTCAGCAACAATTGTTATTGCTGCAATCAACAGAGAACGAGAGAAGAGGAGAATAGAACAAAGCTTACTGGCACAAGAGAACAGCGAACAGAGATAGTAGTAGGAGAGAACAAGAGATGAGAGCACGAGAGAACAGAGAAAACAGAGCTCAGGAGGAAGAAGAACTGAGAAAGTGGAGAGACAGAAACGAAAGCAAAGGATAAGAGAGACGAACGTAGCCACACAGGCCTTGATAATGCCAACGTTATCAGGGAACGGGTAGGGGTTGAAGTGGGACCAAACGGCAACGAGGCAGCTGATAAAGCCCAGCGCTATTTTGAGGTTGCTGAGAGTCAAGTCCTCCTCATAATCTTGCTCTTCAAACACGATCTGCAAGTGAAGTTGAAAAAAAAAAAAAGAAATGAATGAATTGAGGAGAAATAAAAAACCAAATTTTTCAGTTTTGATTATTTTTCAAAAAAAAAAAAAAAACAAACAAATCAACGCACTTTCATGATCACATCATCCAACAATTGCTTGATGGAATTTTGATCGTAGTTCCTGATCTTGGTGGGCGCAGCGGCCGCTACGTTATCCGGTTTGAGAAGCTTCTTCTTTCCCATCTTCTGCTTTGCTCACTTTTTCTCTTTCGTTTGTTGTTTTGTTTTTGACCACCAAAAGACCACAATTGCTGCACCATTTGCTAACATCTGGAATGAAAGGAATGTCGGAAATGATTGGAATTTGAAAACGGCACGAAAGCATTTCGGAAAGGAATGAAAAGAATGTTACAGTATGCAAGAAATGTCGGCAATGCATGGAATTTATTCTTAGCAAGGAAGAAAGAGTGACAAAGAGAGAAAAAATTGACGCTTTCTTTCTTCCTTGCTTGCCAGCCCATCCATCGATTCTCCCTTTCTCTTTTTTTTTCTTGTTCTTTTTCTTTTGGTAGAAAGACGTCGTTTCTTCCTTTACCACCTGCACACATAACATCAACAAAGAAAAAATAAATAATCTTCTCCCCACAAATGACGGACAAAGTAAAAGAAAATCCTTCTACTCTTTTCCCTATCGATGAGACAGGCTCATCGTCCTCACCCTCCACTTCCTCTTCTTCTTCCACTTCGACACATGTGTCTCCTGCCAGACCCTCTTATCAAGGCTACGAGCTGAGGCGTTGCAGCACCGTGGAGTACATCCCGAGAGCCCACGAGAACAGGGACTCCCCGCTACGCCCCATCAACGCCTTTGTGACGCCCCTCCTCACCGACCTCTACCAAGTAACGATGGCCTATGCCTACTGGAAGAACGGCAGCCATGAGGACCCCTCCGTCTTTGACCTCTTCTTCCGGAAGAACCCCTTTGGAGGGGAGTTTACCATCTTTGCTGGACTGGAGGAAGTGGTTTGTTGTTTTGTTTTATCTGTTTTTGTATGTTTGCTTGTTTATTAACTTCTTGTTCTTCGTTCTTCGTCTTCTTCTTGTTCTTCTTGTTCTTCTTGCTCTACTTCTTCGTTCTTCGTTCTTCGTTCTTCGTTCTTCGTCTTCTTCTTGTTCTTCTTGTTCTTCTTGCTGTTCTTCTTATTCTCTCTTACTTCTGTCGCTCTCTTCTTCTTTGCTTTGTCGTTCTCTCTTGTTTCTCCACAGATCCGCTACGTCAATTCCTTCTCTTTCAGGCCCAGTCAAATCGAACAGCTCAAACAAGTGATGCCGCCCGGCTGCGATCCCGAGTTCTATGACTGGCTCGCCACAGTGGACTCCTCCAAGGTGCGAGTGGTTGCCCTCAAAGAGGGCTCCCTGGTCTTTCCTCGTATCCCCATGATCCGAGTGGAAGGTCCCCTGGCCATTTGTCAAATGCTGGAAACCACTCTGTTGACGCTGGTGAACTATCCCTCGTTGGTGGCCACCAATGCGGCGCGCCATCGGTTGGCAGCAGGACCAGACAAGACCTTGCTGGAGTTTGGGTGCAGGAGGGCGCAAGGACCAGATGGGGCGGTCTCCGCTTCCAGGTATGCCTATATTGGAGGCTGTGATGGCACTTCAGATGTTTTGGCTGGTTCGTTTTTTTTTTTTCACTGGTTCTTGCTCTTGCTCATTGCCTTGTTCTGTTTCTTTGTTTCTTCCTACCTTCGATCTCTCTGGCTCGTTTTAATGTTACCCAAAAAAAAAAAAACACCACACACATACACCACATAATAGGTATATTATTCGGAATACCTGTAAGAGGAACACATGCCCATTCTTTTGTAACGTCGTTTGTAGATCAACGTGACCTGAAGCAAAGATTGCTGCTCAACAAGACCACTGGAGAGAAAGAGGACTTCGCAAAGGTCGTTTATGCCTGCAGAGACGAATTGGGCTTTCATGATACCAGCAGTGGTGAACTTGCTGCGTTTACGTCTTACGCTTTGTACTTATTGAAACCATTTCCTCCTCTCCTTATTCCTCTTTCTTAATTCCTGCTTTCTAATCTTTAACAATAGAGCTTTTCCGGAAACAACAATGTGCCTGGTAGATACATATGACACACTCAAATCGGGAGTGCCCAACTTTTTGGTGGTGGCTTTGGCTCTTCACCGCTTTGGCTACAAAGCCATCGGCGTGCGGCTGGATTCTGGCGATTTGGCGTATCTCTCCCGACAGACCAGAAAGCTGTTCACCGCGGTTGGAAAGAAGGTCGGGCTGGACTACTTTACCAAGTTTGTGATTGCGGCCAGCAATAATATCAACGAGGAGACGTTGATCTCTTTGAAGCAGCAAGGGCATGATATTGATACCTTTGGGATTGGTATTTTTCCTTTCTTTCTTTTTTTTTTCTTCTCATTCTATCTCTACTCTTTTTCTTGCTCGCGTTTAAATTTCTTCCGTTTTACCGGACTCATTTTTCTTTGTTAACAAAAACAGGAACAAACTTGGTAACATGTGAGTCTCAGCCAGCATTAGGTTGTGTCTACAAGTTGGTGGAGATAAGGGGAACGCCGCGCATAAAGCTCTCTCAGGAGGTCTCCAAAGTGACCCTGCCGGGTGCAAAAGATGTCCATCGCATTTACGGCGCGCAGGGCCATCCTCTGGTGGACATTATGGTGCGAGCTGGCTCAGCGCCCCCACTTCCTAACGAGAGGGTGCTTTGTCGTCATCCATTCGAAGAGCAAAAAAGGTCTCTTTATGTTTTTCTGTTTTTATTGATTATTGCTTTAACTCAAAACAACAACAATAGAGCATATGTCACTCCGACACGCGTTGTACCATTACTTCACACGGTTATCAAGGATGGAAAATGTACAGTGGATCTTCCTTCCGTCGAACAGATACGAGACTTTGTCAAAGAGCAAATCAAGGAGATGCGAGCGGATCACATGAGATTGTTGAATCCAACGCCCTACAAGGTCAGCGTTACCGCTCAGCTCTACAACTTTGTGCATGAGTTATGGTTGGAGGAAGCGCCGATCCCTGATATCTCCTTCTCTGATGAAGTCTCCACAAATTGAACGAAGATTTCACTTGGGAACATTCATTCATCTTTTCTTCCATCTTCCTTCTGCCCGTCTTCCTTCTTGCCTTCGTTCCAACCAAAAGAAGAAGGGGAGAATTTATTCTTCAAGACAACAAACAAGAGGAGGACGATGAGGACGACGAAGGTGAAGGTAAAGGTGGTGAAGGAGGATACCTTCGGCAAGGTACGTTGATTTTGTTCTTGGGATCCTTGAAGAATGCAATGTCCTTCTTCTCCGCTCCGTGCTCCAGCAACAGATTGGCCATGTAAAGCGTGAGCCAAGTTCTTCCATCTTTTGGCGCCCAGTCCAGCCGCTCCAAACAGGATTTGCCGGACGCATCCTTGGCGTTTGGATCTGCTCCGTACTCCAACAGAACCTCGGCTTCCGTAAGGTTTTTGTAGGTGATGGCTATGTGAAGAGGGGTGTCTCCGTTGGCGTCTCTTGCTTCCAACATTGGAGACAGTCTCTGTCTTTGTAGTTGTCGTTGCCGTTGCCGTACTTCTTCTTGTGCTTCTTCTTTCTTCTTTTGTTGTTGAGTTGATGAAGAAGCGCCTTCGTTTTCTTCTTGTTCTTCTTCTTGTTCTTGTTTTTCTTCTTCTTCCTCTTCCTCTACTGCCTCTGCCTGTTCTTTTTGTTCTTCTTCGGCTTTTTCGTCTTTCTCCATTTGTTGCTGCTGTTGTGGATACGTGTTGGAGGAAGCAGCATCCAAAATCATTTTCATCAGAGGGGCGCGCTGATAGCACCTGGCCCCCAAATGAAGACAGTTATACCCCTCTTTGGTCGTTTGGAGATAGGGATTCGCCCCATTTTCCAACAGCAGTTGCAACAAGTCCGGTTTGTTGTAGTACATGCACATGAAGAGAGGAAAGTGGCCGTCTTGTGGTTCCGGCAGGTCCAAATGCACCTTCAACGGCACGAGGAACTTTAACGAATTCTTGTTGGCCGCTATTGTTGGGGTAGAATCGCTGCCACTGCACTTGGCTAAGGCCACATGAAGATAAGACAACCCTTTTCACAAACACAGAAAATGAGATGTTGGTAAACGACGAAGAGGTCATGAGGAGGAAGGAAGATTTACCTCGCGGATTCCAGACGGAAAGATCGGCCCCATGCTGCAGCAGCTGTTTTATCATGTACAAGTCTCCTGTCCCCACCGCTTCAAACAAAGGCAAATGCTCCAGGGCCGGTTCAAGACTAAACTGCTCTTCTTCTTTTTCTTCTTTGTCTTTCCGTTTCTCTTGTTTTGCTGATGACGTCTCTTCCACTTTGTCCTTTCCCTTCCTGTCGGTCTCTTGGTTCTGCTCTTCATTCACTTTCTTCTTTCTCCAAACGTCGTTTCTATTGGGATCTACTTTCCTTGCCAGCAACGCGCTCACCACCGGCAGCCCTTTATGCTTCACTGCAAAGGATAGCAATCCGTAGTTGTCTTGAGAGACCTGCAAGTTGGCACCAAACTCTATCAACTTCACGGCAATTGGCCATAGCTGCTTTTCTATGGCGAAAAGCAATGGAGCTCTTCTTGGAGGTGATGGTGGATAGTTGATGTCTACCCCATACTGAAATAATGTGCATAATATTGCAGTTGTGCTTAAAGCTTTGAAAAACATTAATAAAAATATGGATGAGAGAGAGAGAGAGAGAGAGAGAGGGAGAGAGAGATATGCTTACAATTGGCGTTTCTGAGGTAATATATGAGAGGAGAGAAATACTCAGCAGAATCCAACTCGCGGAGGAATTCAGGCAGGTTGACCGGAAAACCCACATCCAACAAATAGGTTATCATGTTTACGTCCCCTTCACATAGTTTATAGATGAGTGACAAACCACAAAGAATAGAAGAAGAATATGACATACGTGCAGTACTGCCAAGAGCAACAAGCAAAGGGTTCCTGTCCACCGCAGCTACGTGTACATCGGGCGAAGTATCTCCAATGCTCCACACCGCTCCTCCGATGGAAGCTCTCAAACGTTTCGTTTCCTGCAGTTCCTGCAGCAATCTTGTTCTCTTCTCATCCAAAAGAAAGAACAAATCGCTCACACCCGAGAGAACGTTTCGTCTCTCCACCATTTCTTGCACCATTGCCAAATGTCCTTTCGCTACTGCCAAACATAACGGAGGCAATACTTTCTGTTGTTGTGGTCGGTGGTTGTGAGAGAAAAAGTAAGGAGCAGAGGAGTGGGAAGCAGGGGCAGAAGGCATTGTAGTTCTGAAGCCAACAGCATTATCCGTATTTTTTCCTATTGCAACTGTTTCTTGCTCTTTCTCTTCAGTCTTTTCCTTCGTCGAAAATGGCGAGAGAGATGACGGCGATGGTGGTGAAGAAGAAGAAGAACAAGAAGAAGAAGAAGAAGAAGAAGAAGAAGAAGAAGAAGAAGAAGAAGAAGAAGAAGAAGAAGAAGAAGAAGAAGAAGAAGAAGAAGAAGAAGAAGAAGAAGAAGGAAGAACAAGAAGAAGAAGAAGAAGAAGAAGAAGAAGAAGAAGAAGAAGAAGAAGAAGAAGAAGAAGAAGAACGGTTAGAAAGATAGAGAGGAGAACAAGGGTGAAGCAAGTGATGAGTTTCTTCTTCGGTGCAGTTGTCCAGTAACAGTGTCAGTGCTTGCATGTTATTCGAAGCAATGGCTCGTTCTATCCAAAGAAAGGCTGTCCATGTTGTTATCCCCATTCTCTCTTGCAATCCCTTTGACACTCTCTTTTTGATTTTGTTATCTACAGCAGCAGAAGAGGAAGAGGAAGAAGAAGAACTGGAGGAGGAGGAGGAGGAGGAGGAGGAGGAGGAGGAGGAGAGGAGGAGGAGGAGGAGGAGGAGGAGGAGGAGGAGGAGGAGGAGGAGGGAGGAGATGTCGAGCGACGGCCAAATTCGAGTTTAGCTTGTTGGAGACCAAGCAGTTGTTGCACGGTTGCATCGAATAGGAGATAGATTAGAGGCCATGAAGCCCCCACCGCAAAAGCGCAAACGACAGCCGTGTGTTTGTAACGGTTGGCAAGATAAGCCTTTGCGCCATGTTGAAGAAGTAGTTTAACGAGCATTTGATGGTTTCCCAATGCAGCAAAGTGAAGAGCTGGCAGGAAGAAAACGGAAGCGGAGGTAGTAAGTTTACAAAGTAAGAGAAAAGTCTTTTGAAGAAGGAAGAAGGAAGAAGCAAAGGCGTAGAAGAAAGTTAGAAAACATAAGAACAAAGAACTACCAGTATTGCCATCTCGATTCTGAAGATTAGGGTCGGCTCCATTTTCCAGCAAATAGAGCACCAGCGAGACGTCCGTTTGCAATACAGCCGCCATCAACGGAGACAACATCTTTGAGAAAAAAAGAAGTGTTGAAGTCATGAGCAACAACGGCTAACATAGGAAAGCAGCAAAAGTAATAGGTGAAAATATAACAGAAAAGGAATGTAACATACGCAGGTGGTTCCATAGTTATTAGGAAGCATTCGTTGCAGCTGGGATGAGAGGATGTTCACATCGACACGAGCATCGTGTATTAAGTTATGTGCTATCTTCATCTTTTTAGCATCATCTATTTATATGGGATAAGAAAGAGATAGGCAGAGAGGATGGTAAGAAGAAAGAAAGAAACAAGAAGGACTACAACAAGAACAACGACACCAATAAACTAACCTCTACGATGACCAAGATAAACAGATACGAGCTCATCAGCTATGCTCCCTCGCGGTGGCACAACTATCGATGGCAGCACAAACCTTTTCTGACCCTCCTCTACTGCCGCTGCCAGAAGTTCCTCAAAGGACTGAAGGCAGTTGGTCGATTTGACCATATGACTCCATTCCTCAGGTCTATCCCAACTCATGCTTTGAAGAATATAATTTCCTTCTCTTGTTCCTCTTTCCTCCTCTTTGAGCACTCTAAACCCTTTTCTTCTGTTGCGATAGTTCAACAGCTCCGAAGAGTTAAAGTGAGATGGCATCATCATTCGTTGTAGCTTTGGGAAATGCAGTGGGCCGCGATCGTTTTCTGGGTCCTCTATGAGGGCTTGGTATGGTAGTTGTTGCATATCGGAAGAAGAAGAGGTAAGAGGAGCAGGACGAGGAAGGGGAGGATCGAAGTTGTAAAGGACGGTGTGTGTTAGGTCAAGTATTTTCAGCTCCGGACAGCATTTGCTTAGAATGTAAACTATGAGAGGAAATAGAAGAAGAAGAAGAAAAAGAAGAAGAAGAAAAAGAAGAAGAAGAAGAAGAAGAAGAAAGAAGTTAACGAAGATACGTCATTGTAGCAAAGTTACACAAGAGGTGGAGTGTACATACGGTGATGAGCACTAACATAATAACTGTCTATCAGACGGTAGGTCTCCAAGGATGGTGTATGTGGCAACAATCGTGCCCAGAGCTCAGGGTACTTTACTCCATCCTCTGCTTCACCTTCGTCGTCTTCTTCTTTGCCATTCTTCGTTTTAGCTGGCCCTGCCGTCCATGAGCAATGCACAAACTCTAACACGCGCAGCGAATCCAACGACACTTCTTCGTTCGCTTTTTCTTTCTTCCTCTTCTTTTTTTCGTCGTTCTTAGTGCTGTTTTGTTGCTTGGCTTTTTCTTTATGTTGTTCTTGTTGTTGAGGAGGAGAAGTGGGCCATGAGAGCCACTTTCGAGCAAGAAAAAGAGTTGGAGCATGCGAAGAAGAAGAAGAAGAAGAAGAAGAAGAAGAAGAAGAAGAAGAAGAAGCACCAGTGGAAGCAGAAGGACAAGGTGAAGACGAAGAAGAACGAGCAGAAGAGAAGCGCAGGTCGCAGTTGAAGAAGCGCAGGTGAGAGAGAGAAGGAAAGACGTGCAGGAAACGCAGAAACTCGTCAAAACCGACTCCCAAGTTCCTGAATGAGACGTTTCGAAACTCCAAACGACGAAAGCCGACGGGCTTCGTGTAACATTCTTCCTGCAGCCAGTGACGGATGGCCTCTCCAACACGCTTTTCCTCTTCTCCCTCTTCCTCTTCTTCTTCTTCGTCCTTGTCCAGGATCGAGGCATAAAAGGAAGGGAGGTACCTCCCAACGAGAACTAAACGGGGGGCCAGTCGTTGGCGACAGCCCTCCAAAGCCGGCAGACCATTCCGGCACGCCACCGGTCCTGCTCCTCCAACCGGAGGAATATCATGGAGACCACTTCGAAGGGGAGAATGTCCATGGTGGCGGGCTCAGGAGGCTCTTCTTCTGCCATAAATCGCTCCCGCTCGTGCTCTTCGGGCATTGTTTCTTCTTCCTGTTGCTCCTGTTGTTGTTGTTGCATATCCTGCTCTGTGGTGAGATGTGTCCTGTTTGCTTCTGGCCTGACTTCCACGTCAATTTCGTTTCAGGCAACTAGATCATATTTTATTTCAAAGGACGAATCGGATTTCAAAGGACCGGGGTTTGGAGCACAAATGGTGCAGCTTTTGACCTGCTATAACGGAAAGCAAAAAGAAGTGGAGAGAAGTGGAGGGAAGCGGAGAGAAGTGGAGAGAAGCAGAGAAACGAAAGCGACAAAAGAAGAGAAGCGCTTTGGGGACAAAAATAAATAATATTCATGCAGGCAACAAGTGTACAACAAGAACAAAAAAAAGAGGTCAGTGTTCTGTCTTTCTTGTGGAGTTGACGGAACAGTCATGCGTATTGCATACCCGTCCGGTCCTAGGCGAACAGTCATTCATGAAGGCCCCGAGCGTGGTGTAGAGTCGGAGTGGAGTTGCTAGAGCGAGAGGAGTGCAAAAAATAAAAACAAAAAAGCTCAGTTGCTGTTGGAGGAGCTCTCCTCCGACCCATCGATCAGCTTCTGCACAAAGGAGGTGAAGTGGCCGTGGTATCTCTGCCTGAGCTCGGGGTCCTTCCACTCCTCCCCGGTAAGCCTGCCTCGGCAGAGCTTGCTGCCGCAGCGGCACTGCCAGCCGGCCTTGACGTGCACGCTGTTGGCGGTCTCGCTGGTGGCGTAGTCGTAGGTGATCTCCTCCTCTGGCTGAATGTCCCTGGTGGCCACCATGGTGTCGTCGTCCACGAACCAGCAGGTGGGCTCGCAGGAGTGGTTCATGTACTCCGAAATGTCCCTGTCCTCCTCCTTGATGCCCGGCGTGCAGCCGCTCCACCAGCCCTCGGCCACCTGGTAGGCGTTGATGTGGAAGACGCGCTGGTCCTCCTCGCTCCAGGTGCTGATCTCGTCCTGGTGGAACCAAAAGTCCCTCTCCTTCTCGCTGGCCTTCCACACGACCGTGCCCTGAGGGATGACCTTGGTGGCCACCATGCCGGTGCCGTGCAGCGCAGATTTCCTGGCGATGACGTCCGGGTGCGTCCAGGAGAGGGTGAAGCTCTTGCCAAACTTTTCGTCGTGGACCACGCGCCCTGGGTACGCTTTGTACGTAGTGGTGACAGCAGCCTCGGCCATTGTGGTTGTTTTTCTTATTTTTTCTGCGGGCAGGTGGGTGAGTTGAAAGGGAAAAGAGAGGCGCGGGAAGAGAGGGAGTGCGAAGGGGGAGTGTGGCTGCTACTTCGTTTGACGCAGGCAAAACTTTGGGGGGAAGAAGACGGTGAGAGAGAAGAAAAGAAAGCGAAAAAAGAGAAAAAGAAAAAATTGGCGTTTAAGGTGGGACTTCTAGGTGGCCGTGAAATTGCTGCGAATAAGGTGTAACATGAGGGTTGGCACATATTTTTCAGGAGGCAACAAAACGGGAACGCATCGCACCGCAGTGGGAATCGAACCCGTAGAGGAGATATTGTTGTCGACACTAACAAGAGGAGCCATCCTTATTGACTCCGTAAAAAAAACGAAATCCGATTTTGGGGAAAGAAAGAAAGATGAGAGGTAGCGCTGTTGCCCATCAACTTCTAGGAGCCACCCCGCGTTGGTCCGCCGTCAAGATCCTACGCGTGGATGGAAGCAAGTGGATGACGCTCCAGGGAGGCAGGCGGTTCTTGAGCACCACCACGCGAGGAGGGAGGAGCAGCCATGCCAAAAGCCTGTTTGCTGTTACCACCGGCACGGCACGTCCCTCCGCGCCTTCGATCCTACACTCGTCCAGCAGCTCTCTCGTCTGTTCCGTTTGCTGCCATCAGGTTCGTTCGTTTCTTCGTCTCTTTTTTTTGCGAATCATTGGCACTGACTCTTTCTTCGTTTCAAGAGGCGGCTGGTGTTGTCTTCTTCCTCGTGTGGTGCTGGTAGGTTCGCCTCTCGAACGTTTACTTTCCAAAGCCGACCAGACGTTGCAACCGACGGCGATGCACCAAAGAGTGAAGAAACTGCTGAAGCCACTACTGATCCACTCATTCAAAGGGTTGATAGGACCTTTTTTGTTTATCTCTTTCTTGTGTCACTTCCTGATCTCTCTCTCTCTCTCTCTCTCTCTCTCTCTTTTGTGCAAAACAGGAAGAGAAGATTCCAAAGACGGCAATAGTGTTGGGTGTGGCGGGGTTGATCCCGTTGGTGGCAGCTTCTGCCGTCGTGTTGACACAGAGCCCTCACCTGGCTGCCCAAGCCATGATACTTCAACTGAACTACGCGGCCAACCTGCTGTCTTTCATGGGTGCCATCCATTGGGGCCTTGCCATGGCCGACTATCGTGACCCTTTGTTGCTTTGTTCGTTTCTCTCTCTCTTCTTTGTTTCTCTTCGATTCTCGCCTTGTCTCTTCCTGCAAACTGACAAACAAACAATCCAAGCGGCGGCATCGAGCAACAAGAGGAACTTGTTGCGGTATGGCCTGAGCATCATGCCCTGCGTGATAGGATGGGCTGCTACCTGTTCAACCACCTTTTACGGCCTGGGTGAGGTCATGTTTGGCTTCACGGCTGTCTTCCTAGGAGACGCAGTAGCTGCTCGTTACGGTATTGTCACTTCGTTCATTTGAACAAGAGAGAAGAGGAGTGATGGGGAAGAGGAACAGAGAGCAGAGAGTAAAGCAAGAGATACACTACTAACATTTGTTAATAGGGCTGGTTCCACGTTGGTACATGCGGCTGCGGACGCCATTGACATTAGCTGTGACGTTAGCGTTGGGCGTATCTTGGATGTATGCTTGAGCGGGTGAGAACATTATGTATCAAACTTTGGGTGTGCTCCAACAACAAAAAAGAAAAAATAGAGCAAAGAACAAAGAAACAAAGAAGGGAATAAACTTCCTGAGGTTAGTTGGTTTATTATTTGCTTTGCTCGGCTAACTTTCTTCGGATGGAGGCAGCCACAAAGTCAGCCAAACGCTCATTAAACTCAGGTACTCCTATATAACCTTTTTTTGTTTTTATCGTTCAGCAAACCAAACGGGGAGAAAACACCGGCAACAAAAGCACAGAGCAACATACAAGCAACATAACATGATAAACAAGAGATATAGAAAACAACAACAACAACAACAAACGATACGCACTGGGAAAATAGTTAACATCAACAATGCCAAGCTTGCCGGTCTCCACCTGCCGTATCATGTCCACTCCCAACAGGTGCAGGCCCAGGTGCTGCTGGAGGGCGGCCGTGACGGCATGAAGGACGGGCGGCTCAGGGTCCGGCCACGCCGCCTTGTCCTGCACGTCCCTGTCCTTGTCAAAGAGCTCCTCTGGCACCGGCTTCTGACTGTTGAACACTATGTTCTCCGTTGCTTTTGTTGGTTGGTTGTTTTTTTGTTTTTTGTGGAGAAGAATGATAAGAAGCTGAGAGGAGAAGGACGAAGGAAGAAGCAGCAAGCAGCGAGAAGGAAGGTGGGAGGAGAAAGGCAAAAGGGAGAAGAAAGATACCTGAAGGGTCCAAGTTTTTGAGGGAAGCGCGACGAACAACGTGAAGGTAGTCGTCAACCATGAAGACCTTGAAGATGATGGCATTGTGGTTGTAGTACTCTTGCACCATGATTGGAGTGGAGAGTTGGTGAAGACCTTTCTCCGTGAAAATGATGCCTATCTTGTGAGAATCCTCATTGCCACATGCCTGGATGGTCTTTGCAACTTTTTTTTTGTTCATGGGAATGGAAAAAGAAAAAAAGAAAAAAAGGAAGCAAGCTTACCAAGAGGAAACTTAAGGTTGGCTTTACGGAGGGTCTCGCTGTAATCCTCTTCTTCTCTCTCGAGGACGGTGTAGGCGGGACAGGCCACCTGAAGCTCTGCCGGCAAGCTGCCATCAACGTCCTTCAGCAAGGCCGAGATTTTGCTCCTGTCCATGATGCCTCGTTGGTTTAAGGTGGGCTCCAAGTCGATCACCTCTGGGTGTTGCTTCACGTAGTCCTTTTTGTTGTTGGTAAAACAAACTATAAGAATGAGAGAGAGAAGAAAGAGAGAAAGGAGAGAGCAGAGAGACAGAAGAGAGGAGAAGAAACAAGCAAAGCTCATACGAGCTACATGGAGGAGGAGAGCAGGAAGAGAAGAGAACGACCAAGAGAAGAGAAGTGAAGAAACAAAGAGATAGAAAATAAGAGAAAACAGAAGAAGCAAAGCAAACGACTAGCATGACTGAAGAAAGAGGAGAGCCAAAAAAACGTTACCTCCAGGTTACGAATGCGTGTCCGGTGTTTCTCGCCAGTGTTCTCCCGCACCAACTCATCCGTTATTTTGTGAAAAAGGAAGTGAAAGGGGCCCTGCTCTTCCAGCGGGCGGTCCAAGTCAAGGTCCTTCACCACCACGCCATGACTGTCCCTGTCATAAAAACCCCAATTGTGAGCAGGAAGGTCCTTGTAATTATTGTATTTTTTTTTTTGGGAGTTTAGCCAAACAAATACTACGTACTTCAACCTGTTCACAACCAAGTTCCAGTCCATCTTGGCCTTCTTGGAAGCGGCGATGTAAGCCCCCAACACAACCGGCTCCTCTCCTTCCATCTTTTCTTTTTCTTCCCTTTTTTTTTCGTAATTTAAAGGGACGCAGGTTCGATCCCCGTCGAGCATCAACATTTTTTGGGCTGCTTCAGTGCACTCGGTGTTACGCGTTCGACGCCCAACCACCACAAAAATCTCCAACAAACCAATCGTTTACAGGGGAGGGAGAGAGAGAGAGAGAGAGAGAGAGAGAGAGAGAGAGAGAGAGAGAGAGAGAGAGAGAGAGAGAGAGAGAGAGAGAGAGAGAGAGAGATAGAGAGAGAGAACGCTCAAAAACCAAAGCTGGGACGAGTAGCAGCTGAAGAGCTTGTATCAGCTCCAGTTTGTGGCTCCGAGCATTGGCGTTGTTGTCGAACCTGTGACACACTCCGCTCTCAACGGAAGCTCCGTACACGCGGTGGTCCTCCTCCCCGCAGTATTTATCGGTGTAATAGTCCAACCGAAAGTTGCATTGAGTTTGTGCTATAAAAGGCGGTGAGTGAGTTTGTGTTCTTACGTGGAGAGAATGAGAGACAGGCCTTGAGAGGCTGAAAAGAGGCCGAAACAACACAATGCATTGTAACTACGCTGTTAGTAAAAGAAACAAAAAGAGCTGTTCTGGTCTCCTCTTGGTCATGCGCTTTTTATTCTTTGTCATCTGCCGAAGATAGAAAGAAACAAGTGTACATCCAAAAAATTACCCACAAAAAACACTCCGTGAGGGAAGTAATGCAACTGTGCTATAGGAAATTTTATGTACTTGTTGACTCGTTACCACACGCCTCCTCTTTTTTTTTTCTTCCTCCCCTTTTGCTCTCTTTTTTTGTTGACTGACTGCTCAACGATTACGTCGACTTGGAGAAGAAGGGTGTAATCGATGTCGAGGCGAGGAAGAGGCAGAAGAAGAGGAGGATTGGTCTTGTTGATGCTGTTGGGTTGGGAAAAAGGAGGAGGAGGAAGAGGAAGAAGGATAGGAAGGAGGAGCCGTGAATGGAAAAGATGGGGAAAAGCCTCGGGAAGAGGAAGATGGAGGCAGGATGATTGGCGGAACCAGCGGTCCTCCCTCCGAGGCGGAAGGCGGGGGAACGATGCTCTCCAACGACCTGGAACGCCGCCGGCCCTTCTTGGTAGCTTTAGCTTGAAGGCTGTTCTTCTTACTCCTCAGTATTTCGTCCTCGTCCATGTAGGTAGCACTGGAGAGAAGTGAGGAATGGAACAGGCCCAACCGCGCATACTGTTGGCACATTTGACAAGGGCAAGGTTGTGGATGAGGATAATGATGAGAATGAGGAGAAGGGTTGAAGTTAAACGCGCCACCACCAACTCCACTGGTGGTTGGTTGTAAGTAATGTTGTTGATGTGGGGGAGGAAAAGAATGGTGATGAGGTTGAAGAGGATAGTGAGGATGCAAAGAAGAAGATGGAGCAGTGGTTGAAGAGGACGAAGTGGTGGCAGCATTTGTATAGCTCACAAAAGGATTGGGAAAGCCAAACATACCTCCTCCCCCTCCAGCAGCGGCAGCATACACTGGTGACAGTGGAGAGAGAGGAGAAGTTGGAGTGGAGGTGGAGGAAGGAGAAGTGGGAAGGGAGGAGAGGGGCAATGGTGGGACAATAGAAGCAGAAGAGGAACTGCCGGTGGAGTGATTTGTTGCTCCTCCTGAGGTTGCGTTGCGAGGAGAAAGAGAAACAGGAATAGTGTTGCCGCGTGGCGAACGGTTTGATGGTACGCCTTCCCTTGTGCTTGTCGACTTGAATGAAAAATGAGAAAGAATAAGTTAGACGCAGCACCAACACCAGCACATAGGTTCATAAGAAATGGGAATAGGTACTCGATGGCGACGATGTGAAGAGGCAGGCGGAGTTCTTCTTCCTTCTAATACAGCTCTTCGTTCGTAACTGTCCGAAAAGTTTTTGCAATCAGTACATTTGCAGTGCTCTCCACATAGCACATTAGCTTGGAAGCACTCGCAATATTTCTTCAGGCAATTTGATCTTCTGCAATGACATCCTTTGTTATGTTTACCTTCCATCGGCTCAACCGGATCCTATTTTTTGTTTTGTTCCAGGTGTGAGAGAGAGAGGGAGAGAGAGGAGCAGATAGGCAGAGAGGCAAAGAGAGAGAGAGAGAGAGAGAGAGTACTGCGCTAGGAGAACGAGGGCTAGCGGTGATCTTTGCACGAAAGGCAGAGGGATTATGCTCCAAAGTTGTGGCAACGGCCTTCCGCACTTGCTCCTCGTTTTCATGAGTGTTGCAGCAGCCAGTACAATTGCAATCCGGTCCACAGTAACTCCTCGAAGCAAAACATTGGCAATACAGTTTAAGACATTTGGAGTTTTTACAATTACAACGCTTTTGCTTTCGCTTTGGGTCCGCAGTACTGCTGTTAGAAGCAGACTGCGCCTCTGGTTCGTTTGTAGTACGCATCCTGTTGTTTCTGCGTTGAAAGAATGTTTAGTCTTAAGAAAATAATTGTTTGGAGAGAGAGAGAGAGAGAGAGAGAGAGAGAGAGAGAGAGAGCTGTTACCGAGGAGAGACATTGCTGCCTTCTTCCTCCAGTTCCGATTTATAGGGTCGTTTTCGAGGTGAAATAGGAGGTGGCTCATCCTTCAACGAAAGAGCAAGGGGACCCGACGTATGTAGCGGTCGTAGCCCACCAGAAGAAGTGGAATCAGCACTAACGGCCCGCATGGGCGCTTTCTTTGTTGTTGTTTGTTTATCAGAAGAGGAGGACAGAGATGCTAATTCCATCCGCACAACTCCTTTTTCTCCGTCATCACTTCCTTTCTCCGCATTCTCGTCGTCATCCTCTTCACCTGCGCTATTCATCGATAAGAAAACAGCCAGAGACTGTTGTTGTTGTTGTTCCTTTGCCATCATCTGTTGCGGAGTGTCTTCTGTTTCCCACTTGAGCTTCTCTCCAAGAGAAGGACTAGACACGGTTTGGCGAAGAGCCAACAGTTGAGGCGGTGTAGCAGTGAAGGGACCAGCATTTGCATTAAAGGCCGTAGGACTGCTCACCGTTCTTGTCCGAGAGGGTTGCAACTCCGCTGAGGTGAAGGCAGAAGCAACGACGATCGGTGATGAGGGAGTAGAAGAAGGAGGAGAAGGATGAACCGCCTCCATGGCAAAGCCTTTCAAGGGCTCACGAGACGGTTTGACCAGCGAGGAAGAAGAGGAGGAGGAGGAAGAAGACGAAGGGGCGTTGATAGCATTTGGAGAGAGGGGGCGGAAACCAATGTCTGCGCTGAGTGATGAGGAAGAGGACGGAGGAGAAAAAGTTGCGGAGGACGAGGAGGAAGCGTAGCTCGCAAGGTCGAAAGGGGAGCCTGTGGCCGTTGCCACGGTTCTGGCCGTGTTGTTGAACTCAACCTCCATCGTCGGGGGTTTGTTAAGAAACCCTATTTGTCAAAGATTCCATTCAGAACAGATTTTGAGAGAAAGAAAGGAGAAAGGAAGAAGGAATATCAGAGAATAATAGAGAGAGAGAAAGAGAGAGAAAGAGAGAGGTTATTTAAACAAACCAGCGGCGTCGACACGAGTGGCGTCAATGGCGGGCATAAGCCCCTCGTCCCCAGAGAGCGGCCGTGAGAGCAAGCTCTTCACGGCCCAGGCGGAGGGCAGAGGGGGCGTCCGCACGTCCCGCTCTCTCTGCTCCTTGATCCGGAGGGCGTGCAGCGCGGCGGCCGCTTTGGCCCCGGAGAGGTCCCCCTCCTCGTCCTCTTGCTCCAACCGGTCGTCCTCCTCCTCTCCCATTCGCATAGCCTCCATTTCGCGGTCGAGCTCGAACTCGCTCTCTCCTTCCCCTTCCCCTTCTTTCTGCATTCTGCCTCCACGTTCTTCTTCCTCTTCCTCCTCCTCTTCAGCCGTTAAACCTTCCTCTTCCTCCTCGACTTCTTCCTCTTCCTCTTCCTCTTGTTTGTCGGTTCTCATACGTCCAACAACAGAGAGGGTCGTTGCGTCCGCTTCTTCCTCTTCCATTTCTGTTTGTTTTTTCTCTCCTGTTCTCTCAAAGGTGTTGCCAAACAGCTTTGTGCTATATAGCCCTGAATGTTCAAAAAAAAAACACCGCAATATATATAAGAACAACAGAAACGAAAAAAAAAAACCTTAAAAAAAACTAATAAAAAAGAGAATGAAAGGAGGAAAGAAGCGTTACAATGCTGCAACAAACGTTCAAAAAAAGAAAAAAAGAAAAAACGAACCAAATACCAAAACAAAAACTCAAAAATCAGAGAGATGCTGAACTCCTGACCTTGTCTCCCGAGCCGGAGGGTAAAAGACGGCTTTGGCGAAGAAGAAGCACAACAACTTTGCTCTCTTTCTTCTCTTGCTTTCTTTTTTACGTCCGCCGACGAATAAAAAACTTTATTTTATTTTATTTTTTACCTATTTCCCATTTCATTTAGTTTTTTCTTTTTTTATACAAATTTTTTTCGAATTACTAATAATCTATCGGATAAAAGCCCGATAATCAAATACCCCTTTGCGACTCCACCCCCGAACGGCTGCCACAAGCAAACCCCATTCGCGGTTCGGACATGTTCCGCCTCCGTCCGAAGAACGTACCGCCAAATGATATCATGAGATTCCTTTTTTTCGACAAACCTTCACGACAACTTTCATCCGCTCTCCTCCACTTTTTATTGCTACGACAATAATCCCTGGCTGGTCTTCGCGTGGCGGTCGTAGTGCCGAAGGAGAAGTGGTCTTATTTTTGAGCGATGATCCCCGAAAATCGAAAATCGTCATAATTTCTCGTTATTCTGTATTTTTGGAGAAGATCTGGTTTTCTGTGTCGATTATTTTCTCTTTTTTGAATTCCTTCCCAGCAACTCCTCACCTCAGCTTTGCGTGTTTTACTCTGCTGGTTGTTTCATGTTTTTCTATTTTTTCATTTTTTGTGTTTGTTTTATACTTTTTAAAAAAAAACTACAAAAGGAATCCTCAGTTATTGACGAGAGGGTTGTTATTGGGCCTGAGTTGAGGCAGCAGCAGCAGCAGACGAACCGCCTGGTGCGGAGGGTTGTGCTTGTTGCTGCTGTAACGTTTGTTGAGGCGCCACAGAAGATGTAGAAAGTAATGAAGCAGGAGGCTGCAGTTGTTGAAGTGGAGCCAGTTGAAGCAATGTATGAAGCGCAGCAGCATGAGTGGGGTTGGTGGAGTTGCTGGCAACGGCAGCTGAGAGCAGGTACAAAGCCGCCAGTTGGGAGGGAGTGGTGGCCGTGGGCGCGCAAAAGGGAAAGAGGGAAGTGGATGGAGGAAAGGGAGCAATTGGTGTTGGTGATGGTTGTGGCAACAGTTTTGGCAGAAGAGGTTTTGGCGCTAATTGTGGATAGAATGACGAGGATGAAGGAAGATGTGAGGAAGAAGTTGTTGCATTGGCATTGCTAGTAGTTGTAGATGCAGAGGAAGCTGAAGCAACTTCTCCTGAAGTTGATGCTGTCGATCCGGTTTGTTTGTTTTGCTGGGTGGCAGCTGGTTGTGAGGAAAGGGGGAGTGCTTGTTGTTGCAGTTGTAACAACAGTTGTTGAGAGGGTGAGAGTGGGGGCAAGAGTTGATTTTGGATATGTAATGCTTGTTGGTGCTGTAACAATCGAAGCTGCAACTGCTGCAAATACAACCGTTGAAGCAGCTGAGCAGATGCTGCGTTGTTATTGTCGACATTGTTGGTTGTTACCGGAAGAATAAGAGAAGGAAGGGAAGATGTTTGTGTTTGCGATAGGGGTTGGGAACTTTGTTGTGGTTTGCTCTGTACAGGAAAGTGATACATCATCGACTGCGGTTGTGGTTGTTGTGGTGATAGTTGAGGCTGAGGTTGTGACTGAGATGGAGAGCAAGACGGAGATGAAGTATGAGGTTCTTCAGAGTTGTTGTTCGTAGAAAGAATTCGATGAGAATCGTGAGATACGAGAGATGGCTTTGCCTTGAGCGGAGCAGCGGAGATTGATGGAAGTGGGACTAGCGAAGATAGCTCGTTGGTGGAAGAAGTCGGGAAGGAAAAGGGAGTGGAAAGGGAAGAAGACGAAGGGGAAGGAGAGGAAACAGAGAGAGTAGAGTAAGAGGCAGAAGGAAAAGAGGAAGCAGGTGAAGGTTGGAAGGAAGAAGATGAAGGTGCAGCAGAAGAAATAAAGATCGGAGGATAGGCGGAAGATGAGTTCATGCTTGACTGCAAGGAATTAGCAGCGACAGAAGAGGAAGGCATAACTGTTTTTTTCACATCAAAGATAGAGTAATGTCCGTTGAGAGCAGTTGGAGGAATAGTCGAGTTGGTGGAAGGAGGACCACAACTTGAGGAAGAGAAGAAAGCGGAAGAGGAAGAAGGAGATTCGTTCGGTGTTGGAGACAAAGTTGATGACGAAGATGAGGCAGTGGACGCAATGTTGTGGAGAGGGGCCGTATGAACCGTGGGGGATGGAGCAAAGTCGGAAGCGAAGGAAAGAGCAGATGCCAGAGGAGGAAGAGCTTGTTGGAGGGGCGGCAGTGATTGATGAATGATGTTATTGCTAGTATCTTGCGAAGGCGAGGTGATATGCGTAGGGCGATGATGATGATGAAAAGAATGAGCAATAAAACGGTTTGGTTGAGATTCAGTATGTTTAGGGGAAGCAACTGACTTTTTATCCTCCACTTTGTTGTCTCGTTGGCTATCAGTTCTGTTCTGCTTTTCTTTCGCCCGTTGATGACGCGTCGTCATTTGTTCTTTCTGTTTGTTCTTTTTCCGATGTTTAGTTTTGCTTTTCTTGTCTTTTTTCTCTTTCTTCTCCTTCCTTCTTTTTCTCTTCTTGTCCTTTTTCGAACTATTATAACCACGTTTCTTGCTCTTCCCACTATCCTGCGTTTTGATGTTGTTGCCGTGTAGGCTTGAAGAGTTTGCTTTCTTTCTCTTTGTGCGAGCAGGAGCGCTTTCTGGTAGTTGCACACTCTCTTTGGTGATCGTAGGTTCTGTAGTTGATAGCGAGTCATGATTCTGTTGTTGCTGTAAATGGTTGGCCGTCATCAAAGCAGCAACGTTCCATGACTCTCCTTCCACTATATCGAGGTTAAAGCCGCCGTGTTCCACTTGAGCTATAACTTCCTCTAATTGGGCCAGCATTTGTGCTCTTCTTTGTCTGTCTCGTTCTTCCTCTTCTTCTGCTCGTTCTTTGGCTCTTCGCTCTTGTTCTCTCTGCCGCTCTCTTTCTCGTTCTAGTTCTCTTTCTTGTTCTCTTTCCCATTCTCTGGCCCTTTCTTGTTCTCTTTCCCTTTCTCTTTCTTGTTCTCTTTCTCTTTCTTCTTGTTCTTTTCGTTGTTGTTCCTTTTGTTTGTTCATGTCATCTAGAAACCATGCCTCGCATAGCAATTCAGTATGCTTTTCCTTCTTTTCTTTTTTCTTCCTTTCCTCTTCTTCTTCGTTACTTGCCGACAAGTAGACACCACCAGGAGGAGTGTTTTGATGATGAAGGTAGTAGTAAAGGCTTGGACTCTCACTCTTGTTGGAATGTTCTTGCTTCTTCCTCTTTTTGTTGCGTTGCAAACTACGGTTGCTGCTGTTGTTAATCCGACAAAGATGACATGTCATACTTTCCGGCAGTTCTTCCTGTCGATAGCCCTTATAGTCATCGTAACAGTCGATATGTCCCCAAAGACGGCATTCGCTGCACTCGAACATGCGTCCCTTGGGATGCAAGTCTGGAGGGTCATCGCTTTGTGATATCTCTCCACAAATGCAACTAAACTTCCAACTTTCGTCTCCTCCAGCTCCTCCTTCAAGTTCTTCAGCCGCTATCTCAACAAACCAATGATTCTCTGTTCCTGTCTCATTCTCCTCTTGAAAGTAACTAACCAATTCTGTGCGCTCAATTTTGTTGATTTTTTTCTTGGAAGTTGGAGCTCTTCGTTTGGACCTTGCGGGGGCTTCTTCTTCCCACTGTTGCTGGAGTTGTAGTTGGAGATGCTGTGGTTGTTGTTTCTTCCCTCGCCGTGGAGGACGAACTCGAGTTTGCTTCTGTGGTTGTAGTGCTATTCCCTTCGCATCTCCGTTGTGAACGCCTTCGTTGGATCGGCTTCTTCGGGGGAGGCGTTGGTGGTGTGAATGCGTGTTCGCCATCGCTGTACCTGCGCCTGCCCTTCCTCCTCTTCTCTGTCAGTAATCGTTTGTGTGTTTGCGTTGGTCAATTATTTGTGTTCATGTTTGGTTGTGTTGAGTTTGGTTTGATATGGTATTTTGTTAGCGCTAACAGCAACAAAAACAACAAAAAGACTGAGTTGGGGCATGTTGCAAACGACACAAGAGGAGACCTTACCTTTGTAAGAGCGAGTGGAGAGCTCTCGCCGTTATTCGTCAATGATTCCCTTTCATCCACAATCTTACGTTTCGTGCCACTCGCATTACTTCCTCTCTTTCGCGTCCTGCTGCTTTTACTTCTTCTCTCATTTTTTGTTTCTACTTTTTCTTTTGCTTCTGCGAGAGCAGATGATGCGCATGAAGCCGCATCATCTTGTTGTTCTCCATTGACAAACAAGCGAACATCTATTGTCACGCTATCCGAGATGCAAGTGCAAGGCTTAGCTCGAAGTCCATGCTCGATCCAGCTGGGCAACGCAAAGTTGACCGACTCAGCGCAGTTGAAGCCGGTGTTGAAGCCAAAGTGAAAGGCGCCGGGGAAGGTTATGATGAAGTGCCCGGCTTCCTGTATGCCTTTTACCACTGGAATATTGGAGGCTCGCAACAAAGTGGGAGAGAGCATGCTCGACTTGTGCCGCAGGAACTGACTGCATTCCTTGTATTGGTGTGGATAGTGTTGCTAACAAAAAACCAAGATGGACATCAGGTGATTGAATAACAGTAGAAAGAAGAAGCAACAAAGGGAGGGGGAATGCGGAAGAACAAGGGCAAGGGAGAAGAGCAGAAGAGAAACATACCTGAGCAAAGCCTTCGAAGCGCTCGCGCTGGGTGGGAGAAACGCCGTACCAAAACTTGGGCTGGCCAAAATGGAGATAGTTAATGCTAAACAGCTCCATGTCCTCTGTATGACACCCAAACATGGCCTTCCACATGCCAAAGTAAAGGTACGGCTTGGTCACGCCCGGCAGCTCCTTGCCGATCCGCCGCAGCAGCAAGGAGTCCAAGTTTGCCAGGTTCCAAGCGTTTCTGTTCGTCTTTCTGTTCTGTTGTTCCTCTTCGCCCTTTTCATCCTCTTCTTCTTCAAAGAGAGAGCCCAGCATGTCGGCTCCATAGAGCGGAGGATGAAAGGTCACGTTCTTCCAAAACTTTCTCTCCAGCTCTTCCCAATCAAACTTTCTTTCTCGAAAGAGCTGTTTCATGTCTGTCTCTGCTGCTGCTCCCGCTTTCTTTCCTCCTTTCTCTTTTTCTTCTTCTTTTTCTGCATCCTCCTTGTCTGCTATCGCTTCTTCTTTTTGCTGTTGGCCACCGTTTTGTCTTTCTCTGCTCATCGCTGCTTTCCTCTTCTTTTCTCTCCGCTCTTCCTCCTCCTTCTCTTGCCTGCTCTTTCGTTGGGAGGCGTGAAGGCACTTGTCCTCCTGCAAGCGAGCGTCCGCCATGAACTGCGCCACCGTTCGCTCCTTCTCCATCACGTTCAAGATCTGGAAGACGCCCTGTCGCCCCGTCACGTACTGTCGAATGGGCGAAGGGATGACCATCTCCTCCAACCCGTTTGGAAGCAGAGCGGAAGAAGAAGCGGAAGAAGCGGAAGAGGGAGAGCCGATTTGCTCTTTCATAAAGGTAGTGACGGTGGCATAGCGGGATAGCCACGAAGCGGGCGGCACGATCTTGGCGAGACCAGGGGAGCCTGGCGCGCTCTTGCAGTGGGCCTCCACCGCCGTCACATAGGCCGAGAAGTCCGAGAACTCTTCTTCCGTTGGCCAAAACGTTGGAATCGTGTCCATCTTTTTTTTTTGTTGTTGCGATTTCTTTCTTTCTCACTTTGCAACAAAAAAAAAAGTGAGGAGAGAGCGCGACCTCAGACTCGCACGAAACGTAAAATTCACAAAAAAAGTGTGTGAGTGTGGGTGCGTGGAGGAGAGCCGTAAATTTCTTTTTCTTTTTGCGGTGTTTTCTTTCTTTCTGCCTTCCCCTTTGTTGTTGTTTGAGTTAACCTCCTCTTTTTTTTGTTGATGGGGAGGCGACTCCACAAATTGTACCAATTTCTCAATTAAGATTTTCCAAATAGGGCAAAATTCAATTATCTCAATTACCTTATGAGCCAATAAGGAATGTGAAGCATGCAATTTTAAAAATGAAAAGAATGTACATAACAAAGCCAAAAAGGGGTTATCGGAGAAGAGAGTGTTTTTCACAGAGAACAGAGTGCATCGCACACGGCCGCAAGGCGACCCAATCCCTTGGGGCAAGCCTCAATGCGCTCCCTCACGACGGCCTCGTCCACCCCCGTTCCAAATATCTTCCTAAAGGAGAACTGCAAATCGCCAAAGCAATAGCCAAACCCAAGCCCGTGGAACCGCACCACAAACTTGCTGTGCCGCTTCAAGTTGCTAAACATGATCTCCACAAAGGACGTGTTGCCGGGGATGGTCTGTCCGTTGCTGTTGACGGCCTGGTCCATGCCCGTTTGAAGGACCTTCCATTGAGGATTGCGGCTCAGCTTGCTGACCTCGCTGAGGCAGTGCTGCACGCGGTTCAGCCGGAAGCTGATCTCCTCCAGAGAGTAGTTAAGTTGCTTTGTAGAGGAGAGGCTTTGGATGATGGTTTGAATGTTGGTGCTTTTCAAGAGGCCTACGGCGAATGGATCGTTGATCTTCTTTGCAGTGGATGAAGAAGAGGAGGAGGCGGAAGAAGAGGAGGCGTAGAGGTCTTTGACAGGAGCAAAGTTGGCGTTGAGAATGGGGCGATGGCGGGTTTGTGCTTTGCCGATGGTGATGGTCAGCTCGTAGGGCTTCAACGGCGGCTTGGCGTGGAACAGAAAGACGAGCTTCTGGTTCTTGAGCACGCGAGGATGCCACAGCTGAAGGCCCGTCAGGATATCATGCATGTCCTGATTCTCAGCCACTTCCTCCTCCTTGTTGGCGATGCGTTGCGCTCTGCTCTGTCGGAGGGCCGCCAGACGAGCCTTCACCCGCTCCAAGTCCTGCTTCAGGCTCTCCATGTTATCCTCCAATCGACTGTACACACTTTGCTCTAGCTTGAGGCACCATTCGGCGCATTGCTTTTGAGCCTCCACCGCGCTCTTTTGCTTGATGAGGATGGAGAGGTTGGGAGAGAGGACAGCGCGAGCAGCAGAGAGGTTGCCTAACTCGGCAGAGAGGGCCTTGCTCTCCTCGGCGAGGTGCTTAGCAGCTTGGGTCAGGTTCTCGCAGCCCCATTCCTTTTGTTCTAGCTCTGGTCTGAGGAGCAGGGCTGCTCGGAGGCGGCGTTCTAGCGAGTCCTTTTGGAAGGAGGGAAAGGGAGAGGAAGGCGTCTTTCTCTTCATTCCTACTGAACTAGGAGTGGAAGGTTCAGTAGCGTGGTAGCCATTCGACAGAGCAGTAGGTTCGTGTTCTTCCGTTTCTTTTTTGCTACGCTTTTCTTCAGCTCCTTCTTTCAAAGAAGACGATACTTGAGCATCTTCCTGCTTCGTAGCTGCCAATCCGCCAACCACTTCGGTGAAGTCCATTCCAATAGAAAGTCGTTTCGTTACTTGGCCAGCACGATCCAACTGTTCTGTCGTTAATGTTTCGTTATCTTCGTCTTCCTCATCCTCTCGTACATTGTCTTTCGCTTTCTTTTCTTCCGCAAAGATATCGTTAGTTGTTTCGTCTTCTTTGGTGGAAGAAAATCCTCCAACCACTGCCGTAAACTCCATGGCTCCTGATAACCGTCGCGTCATCATTCCCATGTCTTCTGTCTCGTCTTTGGTTCCCTCGTTCGCCTCGTTCACATTCTCGCGGCGGGGTACCAAGGTCAAATCCATGTCACCAGAGATACGTCGAGTCCTGTCCGATTGCAACATGTTTGCTTCTTCACCTTCATCCTCTTTCTCGGTGCTGAGAAGTGGATCCTCTTCCCCACCCAGCGATTCAACTAGCGCCGTGAACTCCATGTCCACTGAAAGACGTTTCGTTTTGTTGTTGGCATTCTCCTTTTCGATCTCGTCCTCTTCTGCTACTTCCTCGTTTCTTTGCAAATCTTCTATCCGTTCCTGAATCACGACTCCGCTTTCCAAAACACTTTCATGTGCTTCTTGAATGGCATGAGTAGATGATGACAAGTCTCCGAGAGGAACTGTTAGGTCCATTCCAACAGACATTCTCCTCGTCTTGTCAATACCTCCTAAGTCAAATGTGTCCTCTTCCTCGGCGGCATCGTTCTGTCCTTCGATCGGTCCTTCATCATTTAGATCGAGAGCAAGGTTGTGGCTCACGTCTTCTGCTGGTCCCCCGTCCTCGAGAACGTCTCTCCAATCGCCCAGAGGAGTCGTCATGTCCATTGCCTCGCTGAACCGTCTCGTCCTGTTGGCACGACTCGTGCCTCTTTCCTCATCATCTTCTTCCAATACGGAGAGATCGAGGTCCAAGTTGAACTCTTCTTCCCCTCCCAAAGCTCCTTTGAGGTCCTCCCTCCAACTACCAATGGGCAGTGTCAACTCCATATTCTCTGATAAGCGCCTTGTTTTGTTGTTGTGGTTGGTATCGTTGAGGTGATCAAAGTGGTCACTCAGGTCGTCCTTGTCGATCATGTCTTGTTGAAAACTGCCCAAAGGAATGGTGAGGTCCATGGCCTCGCTCAGACGCCTCGTCTTGTCGAGCTTGGAGAGTGCAAGAGAAGGGCGTCCAGGGGAAGCAAATCCATCCTCCTCAGCGGCCGTCAGCTCTTCCACAATCAACCGTGCAGCAGCATCCAGGTCTTCTACTTGCACTCCACCAAGAGGCATGGTGAGCTCCATGGCTTCCGAGGTCCGACGGTTACGGAAAGACGAGCCACCGTGGTGAGTACTAGCGCCGTTATTGTTTTCCTCCCAGGCAACTTTTTCTGCGGCACCTCCATCTTCTTCCTCTTTGTTTTGCTGTTTTTCAAAGAGGAGCACATTGACAGTGGAGGAGAAGGAAACGCGGCGATTGAGGGACTTGCGGTTGCCTGGTTGTTTGGTTCGCATGATGGACTCTCTTCGCCGAGTGTTTCTCTTGACGGGGGTCGCGTTAACAGAGATCATAATATTGCTGTCCCTATTTTGGTTTTCTTTGTCGTCGAGGTCGTTGCCGAGGGAAGCAAAGGAGGCCTTAGCATCCAGGAGCGGGGCAATAGGGCCAGCTGCCACTTTCGGTGAGCCCACGGAAGGGCCTTGAGCAAGCGCCTCGCCGAGCGCTTGCTTCATCGGCATCGACCGCCGACGGTTCTGTTCCATCATCTTCCGTCTATGAAACATTTTTTTTTCGGGTGGACGATTCACAAAAAATACAAAACAAAACAAAAAAAATCGGATCACACCACTGCTACGTCCACCACAGCAAACAAAGCGCCTCTTCTTCTTCGTTGCTTTCTTCTACGTTTTTTTTTTTTTCGTTCTTTTAGAAAAAACGGACAAAAAAACAGCTGAAAAGAAAAAATTCACTTTGGCGGGTAAACAATTTTTGGCGGGAAAGCATGTCTACAAAAATTGCATGAAAGATCAGATCATTGCGTTTTCTTGTCGACAGTGATCGCAGAGTCGACAATAACTCTTCGCCCCAAGTCGTGGTAGAAGGCGCGAGCGAGCGTGGCGGCGACGTACAGGAAGAGGCCAACGTAGCCAAGAGCGCCGATGAGGCCCAGCACGATGCCTATCCCCAACCAAACGAGCGAGTGGTCCTCCTCCCAAACGAACTGGTCCCTGGGAAGCCGGCCTTCCTTGAGAGCGATGACCTTTTCTGTTATGTCATCCGCTGTGGCTCTATGGTTTATGCCTGTTCCTGAGCTAGATGACTCTCTCAGCAACAAGCGTTCAGAAAACGAGGCAACAACTTACGTGTAGGCGAAATGAAGGGGAACGGCATCCCCAATGTCGGGCAAATGGCTCAGCAACAAGAGCACAACCCGCCCGCCCCTGCTGCCACCCCTCTCCACCTCCGCCCTGCCCACCTCCATCAACGGCACCCTCACCGAGGGCTCCCACTGCAACAGCCCGTCCCCATAGTACCAGCTGACCACGCACTCCCCTTCTTCCGCCGTGTTGGTTGAAGTCCCAGAAGATGGGTCCCCAGGCTGCAGCGGCACAAGACGGAAGGAAGGCGGCGCCAACTGGCGCAACAAGAACCGGAGAGGTGAGAGGGAGTTTCTCTCGAGCTCCGCTGCTACTCGCTCCATTTGAAGCTTGCGTTGATACTCTGGGGGGATGTAGTCGCCGTAGCCAAACTCGTGGGGGGTTTCTCCGCCTTGGTAGCGGCCACCACGACAGGCGAGGACGGCTCGCGAGCCGCCGTAGAGCCAGCCAAAGGCACCCACCGCCAGAAAGATGCTCAGCGACACCGCGCAGGCGAGAAAGAACGCCCAATCCTGCCTCGTGGGCCAGCCCACGTTGGTTGAAGCTCTCCTCATCTCTCGTTTGCTATTTTTCCTCTCTCCACAAATGAATTGAGCGGTCGACAAAAAGAACACCAAGCGCTTCTGGTGTGTAATGTACAAAGAGAGAACAGACAGAAAGTGTTTGTTTGTGGTTGTGACTTGTGAGGGTGACTCGCTCATTTCTCCTTCTCCTGGGGATATTTTAAACGTCGTCATTCTTCGCCTTGCTGGTTGACACCCTCATGATAAGGCGATTGCGATAGTTCTTCTTCCCACCTTTGTTTCAGGAAACAAGTGCAAAGAAAACGCTCTCTGTGTGAGAAGAACAACAAAGAGAAGAGGGGGAGAAAAAGGTGTTTGAACTTTACCGTTCTTTGCATTCAAGGGCGGTGCGTGGCGTCCGAAGAACGCTGCGCAGCTTCTCGGCAGCCATGCGCTCAGCGATCTCCACCCAACAGGGGGTTCCGCTATGCTGCTTGTTCGCCTCTTCTACCAGGAGGGACAAAAGCCGGTCTTCCTTATCGCTCCATGGCACTTTCCGAGAGTTCTTTTGCCGGATGTAGTGGTACCGGCACTGAATATCTTTTTGTTGGGTTTGAAAGGAGGGGGAAGAAGCGGAACAAGAAGCACAAGACACAACCAATAGAAAATAGAAATGCCATCAGCACATAACAGAAAGTAGAGAACAAGAGGAGAACGCAAAGCATAAAGAGGCCATACCAGTACGGCCAGGAAGGTGATTGGATATCTCAGACCAACTGGACTTGCCTAAAAGCTTCACGTAGTTCAACAATATTGTTTCCTCCTCTGCAGAAAAAAAAAACCCAAAGGTTGCACCAATAAGTATGTGGGGGACACCAAAGACAACATAAAATTGGCCACTTACGCTCAGTCCAAGTGGACTTGTCAATACTTGGAGCCAAAACTCGCCGCCAATGTTGAGCTGAGCATGAGAGAGAAGAGAGAGAGTGTGTGTGTGAGGAATGGAAGAAGGGAGGAAGAGATCCGTTAGCATAAGGGGTAAACTTTAAAAAAAAAAGAGAATAGAACGAACCGCAACTGGCCCCAGTCTTTGTGGTGCCGAGCTCGCGAGCAACTTCTTTCCACCGCCGATTTTCAGTCCCATATTTACCAACCAGTGCTATTAACTTGGCGTCTTCCTCCTGGCGTGGTTTGTTGAAACAGAAGTGAGTCGCAGTTTTTTTTTTAAAAAAAAAAGTGAAAACGATGAGATGAGTGCGTACAGCGGTCCACTTGTCGGGGGAACTCCGAGCTCTATGGCCACTCTTTGTTTTTTTCGTGGCGGTACCAGAAGAAGAGGAGCCGTTCGTGGAAGAAGATGATGATTGTAGATGACCAGCCAACTCTTTTCTCTTTCGCAGCGAAGAAGATGAAGAAGATGATTGTTCCTGTTTCATCAGTTGTTGTCTTTGTTGAAGAAGATGAGGAGGAGGGTGAGGTTGTGTCACGTGATGAGGGAGATGATGCTGATTAAAGCGATTCTCCGTTTTGTACCGTTGTTGTTGTTGTTGAGAGGCGAGGAGGGTGCCCTCGCTCAGCCCGTTTTCCAGTAGGTACTCCCCCTCCACCCCGCTCTGTCTCATCAGCTGAACCAGGCCCTGGAACACCTCCTCGCAGTTGTACTTTTTCAGCGTCTCCCACAACTGTGTTATATACCACAGGCAAAAAACGGTACCCAAGAGATGAGCAGAGCATAACAAAAAAGATGAAGAAGGGAGAGAAGCAAACCAAAGCGAGCACGTTTCGGGTGTCGTAGGTGGAGTGAAGGGTCTGCGCAACGGCAAAGATGTCCAAGCAAGCCGCGTCGAAGGCCGTCTGCGACTTGCCTGCCGAGGAGGAGGCCGCCAAGCGCCACAGCAGCTGCTGAGTGAGTTGTGGCATCATCATCATCATCAAGTTGTCACCATCGTTCACTCTCGGTGCTGCCGGTGCAGGATTGTGATGAGGTTGAAGAGAAGAAGGAAGCGGAGGAGCGAGCGGAGGGAGCTGAGGAGGAGGAAGCGGAGGAGGCATGCAGAGCACGGGGAATGGAGAAGGAAGAAGGGAGGGTGCCGATGATGACGAAGCAGGAGAAAAAGAGGGGATAGCAGACGACGGGGGTGAGGACAAGGAAAAAGATGCAGGGGACAGAGGAAGGAAGGGCGGTGGCGGTAGAAAGGGGCGAGAAAGGGCAGATGGGGATGGAAGAGTTGGAGGAGCTAGAGCAGAGGGCGGAGGGAGCTGTGGAGGAGCCAAAAAAGGCGTCCCAACCCCTCCAAGCGGAGAAGGAGCGGGCCATGGAAGAAAGAATTGGCCCAAGGAAGAAGAGGGAGAGCCAGCCTCCCCTTTTCCTCCTCCTCCTCCTCCACCTTGAAAGAAACTGGTAGGGAAGGCAAAAGGCGAACAGCTGGTGGCTATCGAAGGTAGAGAAACGGTCACAGCATCCATTTTTTAAAACTTTTTTTTTGGGTTCAGTTTTGTTCCTTCGTCGGAGAGCAACGATAAAAAAAAAAGTCTTTGTGGAGGAATAGTAGAGGTAAACGTGAGGTATTGTTGGGTGGTGGAGTTAACTTCGAAAAAAAAAAAAACGAACAAACCAAAAAAACAACTTCACAAAAATAACCACAGCGCGTGCCGCTACTTTTCGCATGTGATCCAGCCCTCCCTTGTAGCAGAGCGCACCACAAAGACCAATTTACGATGCGGTAGCGGCGTCGACGCGAAACCGGGGAGTGCGGGAGGGGGCAGGCGGCTGTCTGGCCAGCCAAGGGGTAGCACCGTTGGACAAAGATTTTGGCCGGGTCGCTCCGCAGGCGATTTTTCGGTCAGCACGTGTGGTCTCCTACATCTTGTCCTCCTACGCAGCCCAAATAAGGTCCCAAGTGGGAACACTACACCGGTTCAAACGGATGATTATGTTCATAAAAGGTTTTTCGGAAAATCGACAAAAAGGCCATTTTGATACGATCCAAAGAATAGTTTCCAAACAAGGCCTGTTTGCGGAAGCGTGATCTGCAATTTGAAAAGACAGGCGACATGAAAATTCAACAGTTTGTTTTGTGACGAGATAACGTCATCCATCAAGTGAATCTTTGCCCATCGGTCCTGCTACCGGGCTCTCTCGCTCTGTGGCGTCTTCTGGGGGCGTTGTTGACCCCTGCTGCCGCGCCTGTGCGGTCTTGGCATTGGCCACAAAGGTGGTGTAACAAATAAAAGCGACGCCCATCCACAGTACGCAGACGCAAAACACAGTGCTGTTGGCTAACTTTTCGCTCTGATCGTTTGTTTTGTTTTGTTCATCAGTTTCAAACGGAAGAAAAGAAATAATCCAAAGTCCCAGAGAGCAATAACGTACGTTGGTCAAAATGACGACCACCAAAAAGTTCAGCGGCACCCTAAACAGGTTCATGAGGGTGGCACGAGTCGCCTCCGGAATATATATTCCTCTCAAGGTTCCGAAACACGGAAAGTACAACCCGCAACAGACCTCAAACACGAAAAAGGAGTACAGGACTAAATGTTGTTCTTCCTGTTGTGTTGTATTGATCACGTCAAAGGGTAGAGCGTCTTAAGTAAGGGGCGGAAACATAGAGAAGCTAGAAGACGAACATGAAGAAAAGACGAGGGAGAATGGTGAAGAGGAAATGGAAACCTTGAAGAAGACCGGAACCAAAAAGGAACCTAGGCCAAGAAGCAGTAGGACGCTGCCTACTTTTTCCAAGGAGTAGCCCTGCTTCAATACAATGGAGAACAAGGAACTTCCAATCATAATGCAAACCTATATCACAGCAGTCATACACGACATATCCTGATGGGGTGCAAACAGAAGAAAGAGGGTAAGGAAACCATGTAGCATGCAAACACAATTCCATAGTCGATAGGCTCAGCGCCAGGACTGCTGGCTTCCTCCAAGGAAGGAGTCCACATAAACACAAAAGTATACATGGATGCTTCAAACAGAGACTGAACGCAACCCAATAATAAGATCTTTCTGTCTGTTGTTTGTTTAAGTAAAAGAGGGGAGGGAATGAAAGTTGTTGTAGTAGGTGTACCTTGCTTCAAAGCTTTGAGTCCATTGGTAAAGGTAAGGTCAAGGGTTGCATTGGCATCACCAAAGTTTTCAGTCCATGAGACGGACACTATAATGGTAGCCATGACGAGAAAACCCAATGACACCATAAAAGGAGCGGCATAACCGTAATGATTCGCCACGAATGAGGCTATCAAACCAGCCACGATGGCGACAACGCCATTTCCAAGCGTAGCCAGCGAAAACGTGCCACTAAGTTGAGAATGAGAGTAACCTCTCTGTTTTGCACCAGTTGGTTTTTGTATGTTAGTCTCTCAAAGAGGAAGAGATGGAGAAAGAAAATGAACGAGAAAGGAAGAAGAGAATGAAAGAACAAACACAAGAAAGCAAATGGTACTTGAGTATGCTCGCTGACCATCCACGACTCGAAAGCAGAGTACAACAAGGATGTGGCAATACCGCTCAACAAGCGGCCCAACAGCAAGATGTTAAAGTCATTGTAGAGTTTGGTTATGCACGCAATTGAATATAGTACTCCAAAGAGCATGCACATTCGTTTACGTCCACTATGTCAAAGTGAGTTCTATGTGCAAGAAAGAAAGGCTAGACAATACAGAAAGAAACGAAAAGAGGGATGAACTCCAAAGAGAAGAATGAAACAAATTAATCCCTGAAGTCACGTACTATTTGTCAGCGATGGAGCCAACGAACGTGCCGAAGAGCATGCTTGATGTAAAGCCGGCAATGAAGAGCAGCGCAATGTCCTCCTTGTTAAAGCCGTACTCAGCATAGAGGGCATACACATAAGGTCCTTGCAGCCAATCGGCACCTTTGTTTAACGCGGACACAAGAAGAAGAAAAAGAAGAGGCACAAAGAGAAGAAGTTAAAGAAGGAGGAGGAGGAGGAGAAGGAGAAGGGGAAGAAAAGGTTCGAGGAGAATAAGAAGGAGAAGAAGAAGAACAAGAAGGAGAACAACGAAGAGGAAGAAGGAAAAAAAATACGAACACATAACAGTGTAATATACAATGAGGTAGTTTCGTTGAAACGCAGCGAAACGGACAAGTCTTTCAGGGTCATCATCCGCCTTTGTCTTGTTCTCACGTTCCCCGTTCTCCTCCTCCTCTTCTGCACTGTTCCCGCTCGGGCTTGTTGTTGTTTGTTTCTGCTGGTCACGCAAAAATTGCCTGAGATAAAACTGCAATAGGGCGCAAATGCCCAACAAAGACAAAAATGTGGTGAACATTTTTTTTTCAATTGAAGCTTGTTCTTGCTGTTGTTTCACACACAGCTATCTGGTGGAAGACAGTCCGCAAGAAGGGATGAGAGCGAGCGCTTTGAAGAAATCTTCTGCGTCCCTTCGTTCTTGTTGTGCTCGAATTCGTGTCGTCACGAAAATAATTTTGAATGTTCATTGGATGATTTTTACTGTGATCTAAAGATGATATTAATATTAATTTTCAAACCACCAATCAAAATTCAAATAGGGTTCACGATCTGGATGCTTTGGACTCGCCTACTAGCCACCGGATGGCGTGGTCGAGGCCGTGGCCGGTCTTGGCGCTGACGGCAAAGGTGCGGGCCACGCAAAGAGTGTACCAGGAGCACGTCCAAAGCGCGTCCAGACGAAGGTGCTGTTCGATGTCGCTCATTGCGGCCTTAGCTTCCTCCTCCTATCCGTCCACGGGAGCATGAGACAACGAACAACCAACAACACTCGGCCAACAAAGGAAACAGCACATAATAACAGAAAGAGAGCACAAACCGTGAGAAGGTCCACTTTGTTGCATAGAACAGCAACTCGGATCCTTTTCTGGTTGCCATGTCCACAAACACTGTGAAAGTCATAGTACAGCTCGTGGCGAAGACGCGACTCCTCCGCCAAAGAGTAGGAGGGGTGGCCTGACCAACAAGGAAAGAACTTGTTCTCCGGACCCCATTTCGGCGTGCTTTCACCTTCCCAGTCGTCAAGGAAAGCGTTCGCGAGTTGCTTGTGCTTGGCTTTCTTGCTCTTTGCCTGTTGGTTGCTCTCTTGTTGCTTCAGCAAATCCTGGAGGTGTTCCAGCTCAGTCTTCCGCGCTGCCATTTGCTTCTCGGTCAGGTGCTTTGGTCTGGTGAGATCTACCACGTAGAGCAAAGAGAGTACCTCCGAGTTGAAGGGGAATCCGTAGCTGGACTGTTGGACCCACAGGCGATTTTGCAGGAGGGAAGTGAAGAGAGAGAATGCATCAGCAAGAGAGAGAGAGAGAGAGAGAGAGAGAGAGAGAGGGAGAGAGAAAGATAGGAGCTTGAGTATCAAGACATTAAGCAAGGGAGAAAGTAATACAAACCCCACGAGATTCCAGGAAGAGCATTCGGTGGTGATCTCCCAGCACTGCTTCTTCTACATGGGTCGTTCCTGTTTGTTAGAAGGGATACAAAGCATGTGAGCCAAGAAGTAGAACAAGAAGCAGGAACCGAGGAGCAGGTACCGCCATCATCAGGAGGTTGAGGAGCCGGTTGCCCGTGCTTGAGGTAATACAAAACCGAACTCTTGCCAGAAGCAGGTAAGCCTGCCAATAACACCGACAACACGGGGCCACCTTCTTCCTCCCCCTCCTCCTCCTTCCCGTTACCCTCCTCTTTCGTGTCCGTCAATCCATACCACCGCAACAGCCTCTTTCGCTTCACTTCTGGGTCATCCTCAAAGGGATGAAGAGCTTCCGATTCTTTCGCTGCCTCTTCACCATCTTTGTCTTCTTTCTTTCGAACAGGCACGGACTCCTGTTGCTTCTGGCTCTGAGAAGAAAAGCGAGAACCGCTCTGCGTAGGATTATGAGCTTCAGTCATACGCATCCAGACGTAAAGCCTTCTCCTGGCATACCCTTCGTCCTCCCAG
Organism: Balamuthia mandrillaris; assembly: GCA_031835245.1. Lineage (NCBI taxonomy): Eukaryota > Discosea > Longamoebia > Balamuthiidae > Balamuthia > Balamuthia mandrillaris. Next base: position 81,200 of record JAVKOQ010000041.1, on the reverse strand, counting down.
GCGTGCCTCGGAAGGAGAAGCGTCGTGGAGCGAGGCTGGACCTGTTGTTCGAGGTGTTGCCACAGCTCGGCTTCCTCCTTTTGGTGCCTTGCTTTGCGGAGGATGCGGGAGCCACCACCCATGAGTACTCCTTCATGCCACGCCGAGCACACTCTGATGCAGTTTTGCAGGTCTTCGTTGAAGAAGAGGTCACTAATGGAGTAAGAAGAAGGGGGGGGGGGGGGGGGGGAAGAAGAAGAAGAAGAAGAAGAAGAAGAAGAAGAAGAAGAACAAGAAGGAGAAGAAGAACAAGAACAAGAACAAGACTACAAGAAAACCTGAAAGGGCATCAAGATCGTGCTGAAAAGAGGAAAAGAGGTTCTCGAAGATGATAACCCAAAGCTCCAACGGTACTTGCTGCACGGCTTCCCCAACACGTCGCAGAACCTTATTGTCCCTCGCTCCTCGTTGGACTCGGCTTGGCCAGCCCTTGGGTGCGCTCTGCGCTTGTTTCGCCGAGGCATGCCCCCCGCCGTCCTCCTTATCGCTTGTCTTCTTCGCCTGCGTTGTGCGTCCCGCAGCGTTACCCATGCCGTTTCTTCTTCCTTTTGTGCTGTCGTTATACAGGAGTTCCTTCTATAACGAGTCTCTTAAATGGGCTTTCATAATCGTTTATAAAAAATCTACAATTCATAAAAACATAGGTAAAGGTGCACCTTCTCGGCTTTACGCTCCTCTCGTCTCCATTTCCAGCTGATGCTCTCCACGCACATAAAACACTCCGTTCCGCAAGTACCTCTCCACCACCTCATACTTCTCGCTCCCGACGGCTTCTCTCAACAGCTCCTTGGAGGGCGGACGGCCCGCTTTATTCTGCGCGGTGGAGAGCTTGTAAAGCGTCTGCAGGATGGCGTACTTCCACTCCTTGCCCTCCTTGGTGGTTTCCGTGGAGCGGTTGGTGATGAACTCAAAGAAGCCCGGCCGGAGGAAGAGCTTGGTGGAGAGAGCCCAGAGGTTGGTGCAGGCTCCTTGAAGGGCGGCAAAGACGGCGTTGCGAAGGTCGGGAAAAGGTTGCTCGAGGAACTTCATGAACTGACGCATGAGGGAGTCGCCCGACTCGGATTCGGCCAGATCGAATGCTTGTTCTGTCAACTCTTCATCAGGACAACTATGGAGGAAGCAGCCAAGCGTTAATTTGTTGATGTCATGTTGAACATCATGAGACAAGAAACGTACTTCATGGCTTCACCAAAGGCGTATAAGCTGCTGTAACACAGAGGCTTGCGAAGAGATCGGAAGTGGCTGACGAGTTCTCTCCATGTGGCACTTTGGGCACCCATCAGGGCAGACATGCCAGCCCTTGTTCGTGCGATAAGGCCAACGGCCACTGTTGCTGCTTCCTGTGCAGAGAGAGTAAGAGACGGAGAAAGGGAAGTGCGTAACGGCAAAAGATAAAGAGGAGGCAATAGCGTACAGCACAGGTTTCATCTTCTCCAGATAGATGTTGGTGGATAGGTTCCCAGAAGGGAACTTTGAAGACTAAATCATATGAAGCATCACCCTTGAGTGTTTCATCACCAGCAAGCAAGAAATCATAAGCAAGCAGCAAAGAATGAACGAAACAAAAGAAATGAACCTTTTGTGCGATTTTGGCGATGAGATTAAGAATGCTCGGCGTTAACACAGAGGCATATGGACTCTCGTTTGTCAACAAAGAGTGCAAGATTTGAAAGGCGCCAGCTGCATCCAAGTAGCGTAGTCCCGTTTCGCTCTCCATGATCTGTGCATTGTGAGCATTAGCAAAACAACACCAACCAAGAAACCAAATGCAGCAAACCTTTTCCAAAAGGGGAAGAATGTTGAGTTTCTCCAACATGTCAGTGTCCTCCTCCACGCCACGCAGCTCCTCCAACACGGGCGAAAAGAAGTGCTGAACCCTCTGAAAGGTCTGCGGGGAGAGGATGGAGCTCCTCCCCACCAAGTCCAACACTCTGAACCTCAGTATGTCGCTCTCCTGCAGCATGTCACTGAAGAGGCTCAAGTTGGGGTCACTAAAGACCAACTCCTGCCCTTGTGGTTGGTGTTGCTGGAGCGAGAGCAAGGCTTTGGTGGCAGCTTCTACCACCCCCAAGCTTTGGTCCTTCAGCGCGGCGATGAGGAGAGGCACGAACCCGGCCGACACCAGCAGAGGCTGGCCTTGTTGTGGATGCTCGGCCAGGCGCTCGAGCTGTGTGAGGGTGAGCTCTCTCACCCTGGCGGCTGGATGCTTCAGCCCTTCAGTGAGGAATGGAAGAACCTGTTGCGTCATCAAACAAAGGGGTTCAGTGAGCGAGTGAGGCAAGGCGGTGAAAGCTTGCTAAAGCGGTGGAGGGGCTGCGGAACCGTTTCAGACATGAGTTGTTGCAGCCCAGCTTCACCGGCGAAGCGCTCCCGGATCTTGGAACACACGTCCATGAGCGCGCCCTCGTCGTTGGTGTTGAGCAGCATCAGCAGCTCGGGCAAGGGCAGCTCCCGCTCGCGCCGTCTGTGCTGCACCGAATGGGTCTGCCTGGCCTCCTCCGCCAGCTGCTCTCCGCTCTCCTCTCTTCCTCTCTTATGCTGTTGCTCCATCCTTATGAACGTTGGGGTGGATTGGGGTGGATTGGGGTGGGGGTGGGGGTGGATTGGGGTCTGTGCAAAGCCTGATGCTACTTATAGTTTGCTCCCTCTTGTAGCGCTCCACCAACCGAGTGCGTGCCGCTACGTTATTCGCTGTTTGCCACCAGAGGAATGGGTGGAGATTACTTGAGGGGTTGTTACATTGAGATTGGCCAACCAAAATTCAAAAATCTCGTGTGATCGTCGACACTATTTAAATCGCTGCAACAAGACAAGAAGGAAGAGGAGGAGGAATGTGGGTGTTTGGGTATGGCTCGTTGGCTTGGAGGCCCAGCTTTCCCTTTGAAAAGAAGTTTGTATGAGCCACGCAATCGTGATACGGAACGGCTTGGGTTCAGCTTTCGCTAATCTTTTTTTTTGTTGTTGTTGCTTGCTTGCTTGGCAGGATTAATGGCTACGTGAAAGGCTACAAACGACGGTTCTGGCAAGGAAGCACTGACCACAGGGGCGTTCCGGTTTGTTGCCACCTCCTCTCTCTTCGTTTTTGCTTTCTGCCTTTGCGTTTTGGTGCTCATGCATGGGAATGCGTGCTACAATGAAAAGGGAGCACCGGGGCGAGTGGTCACGTTGGTGCCAATGCACGAGTGGGAGGGTCTCCCGGATGAGGAAGAGGCCGTCATCGAGGAAGGCACACCCCCTGAGGTTTGACTCGTTCTTATCTCGTTCTCCTCTTCACTACTTTCTCTCTCTCGTCTACTTGTATGCTTTCTCTGTGATGTTGAATGACCTATTTGATACTTAGCCGGTGACGTGGGGTGTGGCGTTCTACGTCAGCGAAGAGAAGAAAGAGGAGGTGTTGTCGTACTTGGACGTTCGAGAAAAAGGCGGCTACTCTAGAGAACTTGTAGACGTTTACACTATTGAGAGCGGCGACTCTCCTGCCATCACCGGAGTGAGTGACATTGCTTCTTTACTTTCTCTCTCTCTCTCTCTCTCTCTCTCTCTCCATCCCTCCGTTTTTGTTAACTCAGCTGCTCGTTTACTTTTTTAAAAGGTGTTACTCTATCGAGCAACAAGAGACAATCCAGAGTTTTTGGGTCCGTCGCCGCTAAGAGAGATGGCAGAACAGATCCACCGTTCTGTAGGTTTGTTTTGGCCTGGCTCCAAATCTCTCTTTGTCTCTTTTCTCTCTCTCATCTCTCACTTTTCATCCTCTTTGTAATATTGCTATGCTCGAACAGGACCGAGTGGCAAGAATGTAGAATATTTATTGAATTTAGGTAGCTTGCTTCTCTCCTCTTCTCTCTCTTAGCTTCCTCTCTTCTCTCTCTCTCTCTCTCTCTCTCTCTCTCTCTTCTCACACAAAAAAATAGCAAAAGCAATGCGTGAAATGGGGGTATCAGACCCACACCTCATTGCCTTGGAGAAGCATGTTTTGGAACTGGCAAGCGCTGACTCCAAGCTATTGTTGGGAGACTCTTCCTGAAACCGCCCTTTTTTTAACCCTCACGACACCAAAGCGAATAAGCAAGTATCACTTGTGCTGTCTTTTGCATTCACAATCCTTTTTTTTTTCCAATGCAGAGAAGCAGCAGCTCACAAAGGACATCGTTTCGCTTGGTGAAGCTTGTTTCGTGAAGGTGAATGTATGCCTATCGTGTTGAAAAAAACTGTAACGTAACACCATTTTTTTTTGAGTCTGTTACTATTCTTCTCTCCCTTTTGTTTTTCTTTGCATAGCCAAAAGGCCTTCAAGTCAAAGTGGCTTGTTCGGTAAGAACCGCTTATGCAACAGCAATAGTTTAGTTAAAAAAAAAGGAGCAAGTCACCACTTCCTCTTTTTTTTTTTTAAACTATGTTTGTTTCACCCCCCTGCAAAGCGCGACCCGTTTGTTGTCCGGAGAATCATTTCTTCTTCTTCTTTTGATGAATGGGTACAAGGCAAGGCTTGGGCACACCATTCTTCTTCTTCTTTTCTCCCTCTTGTTCTCTCTTGAACAAAAATTTCAAGTGCTGTTTGCGCTGACGCCACACTCCCCCTGTTTCAACGCCGCACCTGCTGACGTCATATCCTTCCACGGAAACACACCTGTTTGCTGACGTAAGCTTTAACTCCTGCTCTTTGGGAGAGTCTAAATTGGCCCTTCGTGTGTCCATAATCAAATCAAAAAAAACTGCGCTACTTTTTTTTTGTGAGGGACGACGAAAAAAAAAAAGAGAGAAGAAAAGAGAAAGAGAGAAGACGAAAGCAACCGACGGTAGCAAAGAGAGATGCGTGGTGTTCTGTCGTTCCGTGGTGCAGGCCTGCCCGGTAGGTTGCCCAGCTCGGCTGCGTTTGGGCCGGTGCTAGCACCCTCTTGTCAAGTACGACTCTGAAACCCGAATTATTTTTACTTTTACTTTTTTGATGAGCGGATTTTTAATTCTTCTCTCTCTTTTTTTGCAGCGTGGTGTAAGCCTTTCGCTGCGCTTCAAGGGAACTGTCTCTGCTGCTGCTGGTTCTGCGCAATCCTCTTCTTCCTCCTCCGCCGACAACACAACCTACCAAAGCCCTCTCTTTGACCACAGACGTCTGCGAGATCGCGCTTTACACGTACGCTATTTTTTTTTAATTTTTCTGTTTTGTTTGTCTCATTCTTTTTCTCCCAATACCATCCTTTTGTTTTTTTCCCCCTGTTCTCTCTCTCTCTCTCTCTCTCTCTCTCTTCACTCCAAACTTTACAATAAATCAAGCAACCGGATCCACCATTCGATCCCGACTATTTTGATTTGGACAATGATCGCTTGGGAGACATTGAGCAGCTGAACTGGACTTTTACGAGGTACAATGTCATTCCCACCAACCTTGCCTACCGCAACCTTCACCTTAGGGCTCTCAAAATGTTCTCGCAAATGCGTTTTGGTACGCTTTCTTCTCTTCATGCCTTCCTCGCTCTCTCTCTCTCTTTCTCTCTCTCTCTCTCTTGCGTTCTCTATTCTTACCTTGTTCGCTTTTTTTTTCTATCTTCCAGACAAGGACAAAAACTTGGTGGCCCCTGTAGAAGAGGGTAACGTTAGCCACCATATGTCCGCCGACTTCTCTCGCCTTCCGGAGATGTTAAAGGCGCGCGTGCCGACTCCTCCTAATGCGCCAATGCAAGGCTTCATGATGCCAGAAACCAAAGAAGAGATTATTGCTGCGCGAAGGAAGGCCTGTCCTCCACCAGTTTTAGAGGTTCCTCCTGACTACCTTGCGGTGCCAAACCACATTCCCAAGCTTCAGCTTCAACACTTCCCCAAAGTTTTCCGTGAGGTTTGAATTCGAGTCGCCTTCGTCTCTCTCTCTCTCTCTCTCTCTCTCTCTCTCTCTCTTTCTTTGCTGTGTCATCGTTTTTGTTGGTTGTGGTTGTTTGTTTCGTTTGTTAATAGCTTGCTTGGCTCATAAAAAAACCTTTGTTCTGTGTTGACAGGTTCGTCGTCACCTGTCTGCGGCCAGCCACATTTTCATGCACGACGGAACAATAGGTTCCAGTCCTGTTGCTGAGCGAAAAGTTCGGTTTATCACGGACAGTGCGGAAACCGCCTGGCTGCTTCGCAACACCATCCCTCGCGTCAAACTCGGCAATCCCTTCGCCTTTGACGAAGATATTGTTGTATTCATCGCTTCTAACCTCAAACTGAAGGAACCTGGTAACCTTAGTCCCTCTATTCCGCTCTTTCTTTCCCTCTCTCTTTCTTATATGAAACTATTACTAACTCACTCCTGATACAGAAAGTTTTCAGCTAAAGGGCTCCAACTTTTCGTTCATAAGTGTGGAAAGAAATGCCGTAATTTTGGGTGGCACACAGGATGCCAATTCCATTCAACAAGCTGTCGCCAGTTTGGCTCACTACCAGCTGCTTAAGCACCGAGAAGCCGTGCCACTGCCCTGTGAATCTGTGCTGGATAGCAACAGCGGCAAATGCGCTCTTGTCTTTTCTCCTCCACAGGAACCTAATTTGGCCTTGCAAACGGTGAGTCCTCGTTCTTTGTTTTCCTGGTTTTATTTTTGGAAGATCACGTTTCTCTTTCGTCTTTTTGTTGCTGCTTCTCATATATCATTTTAAAAAAACATAAAGGGCTTGTCAAATATATTTGGAGCTCATGGCAACAGCTGGACGAACTATGGCTTGTCTCACCTCTTTAGCGGTGTAACATACCCCAATGCATCCAACATTCAACTCCAAAGCAGGTACGTTGCAATCCTCAACTCTTCTCGCTTCGTTCTTATTTCCATGTTCTCATATTTCATTTGTTCGTCCTCTCTTCAATGAACACTTTTCTTTAAAAATCACAGCGACTTTATTCAAAGCAAACAAGGCAGCGGGTAACTTATTTTTCTTTTTTTTTTCCTCCTCTCTCTCTCTCTCTCTCTCTCTCTCTCTCGCGAAAGTGTTCTAAATACAATCCTTGACACAGCCAACGAATTGTAACGAGGATATTGCAGTCGCCCAATCTTGGACCCCATCCTTCCTCCATCATCTTCTTGACCACAGGTGGCAAAAACCAATTAACAAAGGTACTATCTTTCTTCCCCAACTTTCTTCTGTTCTTTACTTATGACAAACAAAATCAAAACAGATTACAAAGGAAGATGCCTCCAAACGCTATTTGGAAGCATGTGCAGCCACTCCATTGCCGTTGAAACCAGAGACCCTGAGCAGTGCCTTTGGAAAGATGCTGGATGAGAGCAAGGCCACTACCTACTCCCTCAGTGTAAACGCCAAGATTTCCCAGGACCAACTCCAAAATCTCGTTAATGGTTCTTTCTCTTCTTAATTAGTTAGTGCAACTATGTATTGCTGTTTTCTTTTCTTTCTCTAGTCTCTTCCTCTTCAGTCTTCTCTCACTCTCTCTCTCTCTCTCTCTCTCTCTCTCTCTCTTTCTTCTCCCTCCTTTTGTTGCTTCGTTTTCGTTTCTTTTTGTTTTATTTTGTTTTGCTTTTTTTTCTTTTTTGCTTCTTCCGCTGTCAGAAGAGGGTACATGTCACATGGTTCTTGTGTTTGTTCTTTGGCGTTATGACCTCCTCCACGATAGTGACCAACAACACCGCCCCATCATCCACCAGCTGCTGCAACGGCTGGTTGTACTGCTCCCCCCAATGCAACTGCCTACCCTCATCCTTCCTCTCCCGCCTGCTGCTCATGCAACTGCCATCCCCTTCATCCTCCCCTCCTCTACCACTATGATCGCTATCCTCCGCCTCTGCCCCGATCATCATGTTGCTTATCATGATTTGGAGGGCACAAGGGGATGATGATGATCCCTCCTCTACCTCCCTCTGCTGCGCCGTCGTCATCACCTCTGCAATCTGGTAGTTGATGGCCACGTTGCGCTTCCACTGCTCGAGGATGGCATCGTGGGCCATGGCCAAGGTCACATCCGACCGCAGCGTCAGGGTATAATGCTGCTGCGTGTCATCGAGCGTCTTCCCGCTGTAACCTTTTCTTTGGAGGAGGGGGCTGCTGTTGCTGTTGTCGTCGTAGATGGGTTCGATGGTGATTTGTACAGTCTGAGAGGAAGGGATGGGCTGATGAGGGGAGGGCGGGGAGCTAAGAGAAGAAGAGGGAGAAGAAGGAGCACCGCCCAAGGGGATGATCACGGAGCTACCGCCTTTGTGGTGGTGACCATGAGGACGACGACGGCGATGACGACGAGAGGAGGAGGACGAGGAGGAAGAACTAAAGTTGGAGCGGTGAGGACGAGAGCGAGAGAGACCTCCCCCGCCTGTTCGCCTTCCGGCTCCTCCTGCTGTCGGTCTGCTAGCAGTTCGTCGTATTGGCATTGTATTTTTTCAATGGTCCTCTTCTCTCTCCTCGATGTCCTTGCCCTGTTCTTGAGTTTTTCTTCAACCCAACAACCTAAAGCGAAAAAAAAAATGATGCTGTGGTGCGAATGCAGGAGGGAGAGGTTTCCTCCTCCTTTTACCTTTTGGTTGAGGAGCGTCCTTTCCTTCCTCAAAAAGGCCGAATAATTTTTCTCCTTAACGCTAATATCCACCAATCATAAGGTAGCGATCAACGTGATCAATCACCTTTCAATCAAAAAAAGAAAGCAGAGATCTTATTTCAGATCCCCAACCTTCCGTGTTTTCGGGTGGCGTCGAACTGAAGGCCTTCCATAGCTTTTGCGTTTTTGTGTAGATTTATAACTGAAAAAACCCTCAAGCAAAAAAAAAAATAAGCAGAAAAGAAAGGCAAGAAAAAAAAATAGAGAGAGCGAGAGAGGAGAAACCCCAACTTTAAATCTCTCTCTTTTCCCCAAAGGGAGAGTGTTCCCTCGTTTTTTTTTTTGCTCCCTCCTCCCCTTTTGTTTCTTGTTTGACAGTGTTCGCCGAGTTCCTATAGCTTCTGCTTCTCCTTGTTCACTGTGTAGTGTTTCTAAGCCTTCTTTAAAAAAAAATGTCACAAGCGTGGGGCGCATCGTCATCTCACTCCCCAACAACAACAGCAACCACTGGCGGAGAGTGTTGTTGGTCGTCCTCTTCCTCCTCTGCTCCTTCTTTGCCCTCCCATGAAAGCAAGCGTCATCCTCACAATCACCACAGCAACCTCGGCAGCGCCAGCAGTACGAATAGGGCTGGCGGTTATTTTGCAGCGCCTCCTTGGCCGTGGGGCCAAATGCGCTTGCACTCCCTCCACAACACTTCACACAAACCCTTTTTTTCTTCTCCTTCTCCGCTGGTTGCTTTCCTGTCCTCCTCCTCGTCCTCCTCCGCTTCTCTTTCTGCCGACCAAATCAACAAAGTAAAACCCCTCCTCTTTGCTCTCCTCTTTCTGCGTTTCGGTTGATCGTTCTCATCCCTTTTCACTCTTTCTTACTTCAAATAGTTTCTCGCAAAGACTTGTGCCTCTACTTCTTCTGTTGCTATTATTGCCTCTCCTGCCGAAACCAAACCGAAAGATGGCAAGAGCTCCACACAGGTGTTCAAAGACCTCTTTTGTGGCGGCGTCGCTGGTGCCGTCTCCCGTACCGCCGTTTCTCCTCTCGAGCGAATAAAAATATTGTTGCAGGTTTGAAGCGCCACCTCTTTCTCTATGCTGTTATTTAGCTCTCTCTCTTCTCTCTCTCTCTCTTTCTCTCCCCCTCCCTCTCTCTCTCCCTCTCCCTCTCTCTCTCTCTCTCTCTCTGTTTTCTTTCTCTTCTTCTCTTGGGTCTCTTTTGACTACAGCAACAACTGTTGCCACGCTGATGAATCACTGTCACTGAAGATAACGTGTTGATCAAACTCAGTGAATTCCTCGTTTCTGATATTTCTCTTCTTATACTTCCTCTCTCTCTCTCTCTCTCTCTCTCTCTCTCTCTCTCTTTCTAAACTGATAGTTTTTTGTCACTTTTAAACACACAAAATAGTTACAACGCGCAAACCAAAATCGAAAATACAACGGGGTAGCGCACGGCCTTAAAGTGCTGTTCAAGGAGGAGGGCATCCAAGGCTATCTCCGTGGCAACGGAGCGAACGTCATCCGGATCTTTCCTTACTCTGCCGTCCAATTCGCCTCCTACGAGTGGTTGAAGAAGGTTTTGAACGTGACCAAAGACTCTCATCCTTTCCGGTTTCTCAGCGCAGGAGCGGGAGCGGGCATCACCTGCGTCGTCGCCACCTATCCATTGGATCTCATTCGTACTCGGTTGAGCGCCGACTCCACTTCTTCTTCCATCAAGTACAGAGGCATTTGGCATGCCTATTCTCACATCCTTCGCAGTGAGGGCTTTCTTGCCACTTACAAAGGCATCACTGCTACCATCATGGTATGTTTCTCCCTCTCATCCTTAAAAGAAGTTAAGACTTATACCATTTAAATAATGGTAACAGGGCATTGCACCGTATGTTGGACTAAACTTTGCAACGTATGAACTGCTGAAGCGGTTTCTGAACAGACCAACCAATCATTGGCCGCCAGCTTTCATACATTGGGTCAGTGGCGCCATCGCCGGCGCTGTCTCACAAACTGGTATGCTTTCTATCTTTTTTTGCAGAGAAAAAGCCAACATAGAGCAAGAGAGCGAGAAGAAGAGCATTAATAGCGAGGAGAAGTAGAAAAAACATTGAGGCTAAGTTAAAAAAATGTCAAACAGCGACCTATCCATTGGACGTGCTGCGACGAAGGATGCAGATGCAGGGCTTTGCGGGCCATCCGGCCTACAACAACACTTGGCACTGCGCCAAGTCCATATTCATAGCGGAAGGCATCAGAGGCTTCTACAAAGGCATGCTGCCCAACTATTTAAAAGTGGTCCCCTCCGTCAGTATTTCCTTTGTAGTCTACGAGTGGACCAAAGAGATTGTCAATGGATGATAACTAACAATACCATCTAACCATCTCCTTTTTTTTCTTGTGCGTGTGTGTTTTCTTTGGGGTCTTCTAACAAGACACTTCTTTCTTTTTCTTTTTCTTTATTTATTTTTTCTCCTTTTCTCTTTTCTTTTTCTCTTTTCTTTTCTTTTTCTTTAGAGCATCAGAGAAACATGCAACAACAGTTACAAAGTCAAGCAAAAAAAAAAAGTTAACGAGACAAACTATTCAACAAGAGATGAACAACGTTGCGACTGGCGACCGTTTCCGTTTCGATGGTGGATACGACCGTCTCAAAAGCGTTGATGTAATAGAGGTCCGCTCCATCCAAAACAGGATCCGGCCAGAGCGACACCTCGGTGAAAGGTTGCAACTGGGTGTAAGCGCTCCATTTGTAACGCACCGTTTTGCTGCGTTCCCGAAAGAGGAGAGAGAGCACCTCTTCGGTCATATCTTGGCGCGAGAAGATCTTGTAGAGGGTGTGATAGCGGAGAAGGGTTGCCGTGGGGTCGTTGGATTTCTGTGAGGGATGGTTGGTTCTTCCTTTGCCCGCCTTGGTGTTTCAATATCGTAGGTGAGGAAACGAGGAAACCAGAAGGAAGCAAGATGAAAGAAAGACCCAACAACAAAGAACAAAGTGATGAGAGATAGAAACAAGAAACAACAAAATGAACGAAGAAAATACCAAGCTCGAGAATGGAACATCAGGCGTTTCGGTGGTCATGATCACAAAAGGAGGGACAGAGTCGTTGGCAAGTTGGAAGAACTCCGGCTCTACAATGCCCGCCACGAAAGTGGTATGAGTAACTTGATAAGGCCTCTTTCTCGTTGCGGAGGGAGGGAGTTGATGCACTTGAAGACCTCGTTGAAAGCGTTCATCACCGAGGGAGGCGGCGGAGGAAGGCAAGCTATTATCAAAGTACACCTCCAATCCAGCCAATTCCAATGGAGCAGCAATGATAACAGCATCAAACGAATCTTCTGATTCTCCACTCCCTTCTGTAGGTATTGTTTCTTTGAAATTGTTGTCAATGTCATCCACAGTGGAACTCGTCTTTTTGCTCTTGACGACGTATTGGAAGCGAGGGCGAGTAGATTCTTCGTTGCTGGCAACAACTTTGCGAGTTATGCTTGTAACGGCAGTGTTCGTGCGCACTTCTGCGCCTGAACGGGACAGCAAGCTACGAATAACTTTGTTGTTTCCCTCTTTCACTAAGTTTGGTTGTTGGGAAAAGTGTTACAAAAAGAAGGAAGAGAGGCAGAGTGAGAGGAGCGATGATGGAGTTGCAAAGTAACGAACCATGATAGAGCTCAGAAGACTCGGCCCCGAGCATGCTCACATATCCTAAAGACATGCAAAGCAAATAAAAGATGATAAAGAGAACAGAGGATGAGAAAAGCTCAAACAAGAAACTAGACAACGTAACGAACCAGCGAAAGCATTGATGGAAGTATTTTGTCCGTAGTTAACGCGAATGCCAGCCGTTATGATTTCATCGATATACTGCTCGTCCACTCCATTCTCCACCAACTCCTCTCTCAAAGTTTTCTGCGTCAGGTTAAACACTTCCAGGCGTTCCATCAGCTCTTTCGTCGTCTTCCAACATGGCCATCTTTCTTCCTCCGTCTCTTCTATCTGAGGTTGCTGCTGACGAAGCAAAAAGTCATAAACGGCCAACCAGCGATCCTTTGTTTGCGTGGCGAGCGCTCTGGCTCGAAAGGGAGCGAGGCCGTAACGCCACAGAACTTTTGCCAGAGTGACGGCCTGCCACTCGCTCGTGCGAAAGAGCAGCTCCCTCCCGTTCCAAACGGCCAAAGTGTCGTCCTCGCGCTCCTCCTCCAGCATCAGCAGCTGAGCCATAGGAGATGCGGCGGCCTCTTTGGCGGAGGAGGAGAGAGAGGCTGCGACTTCGGTGAGGCCAAACTCGTGGACGAAGCTGCGGAAGAACTTGTTGCAGCCGTGGTAGATGGAGCCACCGACCTCCACGTGCACTCCCTCCAGCTCCACGTCCTGCACGCGCCCGCCTGGCTGCTTTTGTCGCTCGTAGACCACCACCTCCACCTTTTGTTGGGGCTGTCGTTGTTTCTGAGGGAGCAGTGCGGCAGCTAAAGAGGAGGAGGAGGAAGAAGAAGCAGAAGGGGATGAAAGAATGGTTTGCAGGAAATAGGCAGCTGAGCTTCCACCAACGCCGCCACCGACGATGGCCACGCGACGTGCTGTTGGTTGATTGTGATGGGGAGCGTCGTTGTCATGAGGAGGGTTTGTGGTGGGGCAAGCAACCAGTTCCCCATCCACGTTGAGGCAGAGGTCCCCTTCGAAGGCTTGGCACAGGCGTGGGTGGGTGAAGCATACGACCAGGAAGAGACCCACAGAGAGGAGCAACAACCTCCCCACAGCCAAACCCGTCATTTTTTCTCTTTGTTTGTTTCATTTACAAAGAATGCTAAGCACGTTTATGTCGACAATGATCGACGTCACAATGTCCTTATTTGTTACGAAATAATGATATGAGATCCACCAATAGGAATCAACCACGTGGACGCAGACTAATTAAGTAAATATATTCCAATTATAGTATAATTGTAGCCCGGAAGGGAAGAAAAAGAAACAGAAGAAGAAAGGTAGTCCTTTTTCTTTTTCGTCTGTGTTTCGTGTTGGGGGGTTGTACGAAGTGGAAGGAAGAGGTTGCTCTTCTCTCTCGGAGCTTTTTCTTTCGCTTTTTCTGTGGATTTTGTGAGCTTTGGGTCCTTGCGCATTGCTCGGTTGGCTTGGCTGTATTCTTCTGCGTTTCCAAACAAAGCGGCTTGTGAGACTCGAGGCGAGTCGGGGAGGATCATGCTGTTCGAGGTGGATGATGACGAAGTAAAGGGGCCTGACTTCTCCCAACAACAACAACAACCACAACCACCTCCCCCCCATTCCCCTTCCTCCAAAACAAAATCTTCCTCCTCTTCTTCTCGTGGCAGAACCGCCGAACCCCTCACCGACGGTGTTGGGGGAGTCTTTTTTGGTACCCCGCCTTCCTCCCGCCGTTCCCACCACCGTGGCAGTTCCCGCAGCAGCCGCAGCAGCAGCCGCAGCGGCAGCCGTTCCCGCCAAAACCAGAATCTGGCGTCGGACAAACCGCGCCACAGGATGCTGTGGTGGTGGGTGGGCCTCGTTCCCGTCCTGCTGGTCTGGGCCATGGTGGCCTACTGCTACGTGGCCTACCTGCTCTACATATGGCTGCCGCAGTGGGGCGGCGGTGGGGGGTGGCGGCTGTTGGCGGCGGTGGAGTGCGCGGTGCTGCACGGGCTGCTGGGGCTGACGCTGACCAGCTACATGAGATGCGTGATAGCCTCTCCTGGGTATACCCCGAGCTCCTTTTGTCAGCGCTACGTATGTTGTCTGTTTTCTTCTCTCTCTCTCTCTCTCTCTCTCTCTCTCTCTCTCTCTCTCTCTCTCCGCCTCTCGTTCCTTTTCACTTTCTTTTTGATGAAAAATCTGCACTCCACTAATCCAAATAACAAAAAAAAAAAAAAAAACAGTGGGAGCAAGTGGAAGTTGGCAGAGAAGAAGAGGGAGGAGGAGAAAGTTCTTCCTCATCTTCATCCTCTTTGTTGGTTGACGGAACAGCGGGACCGCTCTCAGAACCTTCGGACTCTATTCTTACGAATCGCGACGGCGCTTCCCGCGTTTGTTCCAAGTGCCGTAAGCCAAAGCCTGACAGGTTCCCTTTCTTCTCTCTCTCTCTCTCTCTCTCCTGTCTTGGTTCTTTATTCACTCAACTATCAACAACAAAGGGCACATCACTGTCGTATTTGCAAGAAGTGTGTGCTGAAGGTAAGAAGAAGACCACCACTTGTTCTTTCGCAAGAAGAAACGCACTCACTTTTTGTTGTGTTTTTTTTTTCATGTTTGAAAGATGGACCATCACTGTCCATGGGTCAACAACTGTGTTGGTTTTGGAAACTACAAGTACTTTATATTGTTTGTGACATATTTGCCTCTTCTCTGTTTTGTAGCTCTACTCTGTGCTGTTCCCTATTTTACTTCTTCTGCATTTAAGGTTTCTCCTTCTTCTCTTGTTCTTCTTGTTCTTGTTCTTGTTCTTGTTTTTGTTGTTGTTGTTGTTGTTCTTCTTCTTGTTCTTGTTCTTGTTCTTCTTCTTCTTGTTCTTGTTCTTCTTCTTCTTCTTCTTCTTCTTCTTCTTCTTCTTCTTCTTCTTCTCGTTTATATCTGTCTATCTTTCTGGTTTCTTCCTTTCTTTCATTCCGTGTTTTCTTCGCGTATTACTGTTCATCTATGTCTTTCTTTTTTGTTGTTCCATCCTTCACTCATACATGTATGCTTACCTTTCCGCTCTGTGCTTTGTTGTACTGCAGGAAATGTCGGCTGCGTCTATTCAGGTGTACATTATAATGGTTGTATGTTCGGTTTTTGGGTTGGGCATCTCGGGCTTTGCTGGCGTGCATTTGCGGCTGGCATGCCTGAACATGAGCACTATTGAAAGCTTTGACGGCTACCGTACACGAATAGGCTCCTCCGTTCACAGCGACCGCAAACGAAAGGTTTCGTTCGTTTTTTTTTTCGTTTCTCTTTCTTCTTCTCTCGCCCTGTTCTTTTCTTTTGTGTTTCATTCTATTTTTCTATTGTTCTCTTTTCTTCGTTTCTCTCTCTCTCTCTCTGTTTTCTGCTGTTTGTGCTAACCGAGAGAAACACCAACAAACAGGTTAACCCATATGACCTTCGTTCTTGGCGCCAAAATTTTGAACAAGTGTTTGGCACCAATCCATGGTTGTGGTTCTTGCCGGTGTTCACCTCCATCGGCGACGGCTGCTTCTTTCCCAACACTGTGAGAGAGGAGGAAAGAAGAGAGCAAGAAGAAAAAGAACGTCGTTTGCAACAAAAGGAGGAAGAAAGAAGAGCAAGACGCGAGGCCAAACAACAACGAAGAAGAGAGGTGTTGTCAATTGTGGGGGAGGCGGATGATGAGGATGACTCTGAAGGCAAAGGAGATGATGCGGAAGAGACCACTTCCCTTCTTTCTTGAACCTCACTTCTCAATTTATTTATTTTTTCTCTCTTTATCCTTTCTCTCCTCCCCGCTGCACTACACTTCACTCTCTTCTCTTCCTCTTCTCTTCTCTCTGCTCTACCTGAACTCCTATCTCCTATCCTCTCTCCTCTCTCCTCTCTCATATCCTCTCCTCTCTCATATCCTCTCTCCTCTCCTCTCTCCTCTCCTCTCCTCTCCTCTCCTCTCTCCTCCTCTCTCTCCCTCTCTCCTCTCCTCTCCTCTCCTCTCCTCTCCTCTCCTCTCCTCGCTCATATCCTCTCCTCTCTTCTCTCTCCTCGCTCATATCCTCTCTCCCATCCTCCAATAGTTTCAATGACCATTCTCTCTTCTTTCTACCATCTTCCTTCCACTGCCCAACGCCACCCCCACCACCGAGAATGGGAGGGTTTATTACGTTATACACGCTTGGTTTCTCTTTCACTCTCCCTTTCTCTTTCTTTCTTCGCCCTCAAACTTAAACCAACCACCCAAACCAAAGAATAGGAAGTTCATGAAGAAAACCATCATCATCCGTTGTTGTTCCGCTTCCTCCGCCTCCGCTTCCTCCTCTACCACCGCCTCCTCCACCACCTCCTCCTCCTACCTCTCCTCCAAAGTGCTCTCTCACCTGCGTTGGATGGAGGAGCAAAGGATCTGGAGCCCCCGCAACGAGCTCTCCTCGCCGCGTTACCTCTGGACGGACGCCCACGGCCTCTGCACCCTGGTCTCCCTCTTTCATGCCACGCCCCCGCACCGCCGGGAGGAGCGCCGTCGCTGCCTGGCCGAGGCGGAGCTCCTCGTGGAGAACGTCTACAAGGCCTTGGGCACGCGGGAGGCCTGCCCCTACGGCGGGCTGAGGATCGGCGAGGAGCCCGACCGAGACGGACAGTACTTCCACTACCTCATGAAATGGGCCTTTGCTCTCTCTCGGCTCTCCAAAGCGTTTGCTTCTTCTTCTTCTTCCGCCAGTTCTTCTCCTTCGCCTCCTTCTTCGTCGTCTTCTTCTGTTTCTTCTCCGTCTCCTTCGGATGAAGCAAAGCAAACGGAAAGAGAGGAGCGGGAAGAAAGCAAGAGAAAGCAGCGACAGTATCACCAAGCGGCCGTAAGGTTGGTCAAGCAGATCCATCGCCCGTTCGTGGTGCCGGGCGTTGGGGTGCTGTGGAAGATGAAGCAGGACCTCAGCGGGCCTTACCCGGGCTACGGCCTGGGCGCTCTCGACCACTACGACGGCTACGTGACCTACCGCTTGATCGCTTCCTCTTCCTATGCGCCGTACTCCTCGGAGGAGGCGGCGGCGGAGAGGGCGGAGCGCAGAGCGGGAGGGCAGGAGAACTTGGAGGAGGAGATCGAGGAGATGCGCGCCTTGGTGATGAAGAACTACAAGCGGTTCGTTTGCGAGCAGGACCTGGGCTTGGGGGAGAGCCTGTGGCTGACGCATTGGTTCCCGCAGGAGCGTTGGGCGCAGCACCTGAGGAAGACCTGCCTGCGGACGCTGGATAGGATGTGGGTGGAGGGGAATGGAGACACCGGGAGCGGAGGGGAGGAGGAAGGAGAAGGAAGAGGAGGAGGCAGAGGATATTTTTGCAGACATCCGGAGATGAGAGAGACCAAGTATGCATTCACGAACTATGGAGTGTCCATTGGTATGTTGTTCTCTCTTCTGCTTTGTGTTTTCTATTCCTTATTCTTATGTTTGGTTGTTTAAAACTTTATATACAAAAAGGTCTGCAAGCGGTGGAAATGTGGCCGGATAGAGTGAAGAAGCTCAACGGGTTTTTTGAGACCTATCGCTCTGGGGACGAGTACGACACCAATGCTATCACCCACGTGATGGCGTGTAGCAGTTGGATGCCTGGCGTGTTCTTACGCCAACATGCCAGCAACTGATCCACCTTTCTCCTTCTTTTCTCTTTCCTTTATTTTCGTTTTGTTTACATCAACAGGCATGTGTTGTTTTTTGCCAAAGCAAGAATCTCCTTTTCCTCTCGCAACACACGGCGGTATCTCCATTCATCGATCTGTCTTACTACCTCCTCCACAACAACAGACACCACATCCTCCCTGGTGTGAGGGTGCTCCACATCAACTCCATGGAACATGGCGATGTTGTTCTTCACGCTCATCTCGAAAAAGTTTTTGCGAAACACGAATCCTCCTTTCTTCTCGCTCTTATGTTTCTTCTTTTTGCTCCTTGGTTCATCTTCGTTCCAACGATAAACCAACAGAGAATCCGCCAACCTCTTTCCTTCCGCGAAAGAGACTTCTCTTTGTGCTTGCTGCTGAGGAGAAGACGCAAGGTCCATTTTGTTACCAATGATGATGATGGGAGGACAGCGGATCATGTCGCAGTAACCCGCTTGGCGGGTGGGCTCCCCGCGTGGAGGGCGCTTGCCTCTCCCGCCTCCTTGTGCTTGGCGAATGAGTTCCACGAGCGGAGGAACGGCCTCAAAGGTTTGACGGGATGTTACTGAGTAGAATA
Organism: Balamuthia mandrillaris; assembly: GCA_031835245.1. NCBI lineage: Eukaryota > Discosea > Longamoebia > Balamuthiidae > Balamuthia > Balamuthia mandrillaris. The sequence goes on along the minus strand of JAVKOQ010000041.1, from coordinate 62,789 downwards.
TCAAGAAGCAATCTCCATTTCGCAGGTTGGGATTTCTTGCTATTCATATAGTTGTTATTGGGAGAAGAACAACGGTGAGTTACTCTGTTTGCATGGTGTATTGTGTCTAACAGAATGTGATGGAGTTATAAAGAGGAGACTATACATGGGTCTTTGTAGGGTTTCTTCGTAGGAGGAGCAAATTCCAAAACAACGTCCTTACCATCTATTTCCACTGTTTTGCTAAACCTGTTGATGGTTTTTTTTCCTTGTTGTTGGCACCCACATATACATGAAAACAAATGAAAGAAAATGAAGAGAAAAGAAGAAGAAGAAGAAGAAGAAAGAAGAAGAACAAGAACAAGAACAAGAAGAAGAAGAAGAACAAGAAAGAATTAGAACAAATGAAAGATGTTGAAGAAGAAGAATAACAAGAACAAGAACAAGCAGAAGGGAATGACAAGAAAGAAACAAGAAGAAAGAGAGAAAGAAACCTGTCAAGACCAAGCAGACCGAAAGGAAGCTGGTCGAGATAGTCGAATTCGCCCGTTACACGACGGATAAAGCTCATGCGTCCGGTGCCGCCTTCCCCCAACACCACAACTTTATAAGAATCCTCGCAAGGGAGCCACATTGCCAGGATCCTCCTTCTTTTGGGCGCGTCTAGCATCAAAACCGAAGACGAGGTTGTGGAAGTCAACAGTTTCAACAGGAAGGGCTCTCTGCGCAAGGCGTTCCACTCGCGACAGACCATGAAACACCGGATGAGATCTGGGGTGGAGAGGAAGGACATACAACACCTTCAGCTCCGTTGGTAACTCGGTGATAAGGCTTTTCTCCCTCCCATCTTCCTCTTCCGCTTTACGTTTTCCTTTGTTGTTTCTTCTCATGTTTTTTGAGTTTCATGTCGCCTATATTGCTTCTCGTGACGACACGAATTCCGCATTTCTACACGTACTTTGTGTACATATTCTGCATTAATTGATCACAGCAAAGTAATTGAACAGCAGAAGACCACGATTCGTGCAGGGGTTCGAACGACAGAGGTCAAAGGCAACACAAAAGGACCTTCCTTTGTGCAGAATTGTAATGATAATTTTTTTTGCTGAAATGGCGTTTGACTGAAGAAAGCAAATAACAGAAAGAAGCAAGCAGCGCTGTTCTGTTCTGTGCTGTTCTTTGTTTGTTTGAACAAACGCAACAACAACACCAAGTAATGCAAGCACCAACACCACCTCCGCCACCACCACCATCAACCTGTTCTGCCTCATCCGCCGCAGCGAGTCAGGGACACAAGGAACAGGAACCTATATTGCAATTCGGCTCCGCGTTCGCTTTGTTGAGAAGCACCACCGAACCAAAGCAAGAAGCTGCTGCTTCTTCCGAAAAGAAAGAAGGAGAAGGAGGAGAAGTAGCAGAACAAAAGGAAGAAGAAAAAGGAAAAGAAACAACAGAACAAGGACAACAAAACCAGAACCAGAAAGGAGAAGGAGAGGTTGAAGAAACGGAGGACATATTCCAAGGTTCTTCTGTTGTTTCAACCCTTCTCTCTCTCTCTCTCGTTTTGAAAACTTACTTTCTTTTCGTTTCTTTAAAAACCAACAGATGAAATAGAAGACGGTATAGCTGCATGTGCAATGGCGCAGGCAAAGATCTGGGCGGAGGCCGCTCAAGAGGAAGAGAATAAGGGGCTTGTTGACAAAGCCTTCATCTCCGAACTCATTCGTATGGGTCAAGAGCATGAACGCACTGTCGATCGTGGTTCGTGTTTTTCTTTTTTACCCGTTTCTGCACTTTTGTTTTTTGCTTTCTTGTTTGTCTTTCTTATTCTTATCTTGTTCTTGTTCTTGTTCTTGTTCTTCTTCTTCTTCTTGTTCTTGTTCTTGTTCTTGTTCTTGTTCTTCTTCTTCTTCTTCTTCTACTTCTTCTTCTTTCTATTCTTGATTCGTTCTTTCATTCTCTCTCTCTCTCTCTCTCTCTCTCTCACTCACTCTTCTACTATATTATAGTTCAAGAAATGCACAGCGATGCCATGTCCTCTCACAACGGCGTCTTCTCCTCCGTTCGACGGCTGCAACCTCGCTACCAGAAGGGCAAGGCCCAGCAGTACGACGTCCTGGCCAACAACCGAACCAACGCCGAGATGGCGGCCAAGAAGAAGCGAGCCCGACAGAGAGAGGCAGAGCTGCGTCGTTTGCAAGCTCAACTGGAAGAGGAGCTGGGAGGGGAAGAAGAAGAACCGAAGGAATCGTCTGGTTCTTATTCTCCCCCCTTTAGTTCCGCTTTGACCTCTTCATCATCTTCGTTGACTGTGGAAGATGTGCAATGCATTGCCATCGATAACAGCAGTGGATGGATGAAAGCTGGCTTTGCTGGAGATGATGCTCCAAGGTACGTTCTTTTCTGTCTTTCCAACCATATCTCCCTGTAAACAATTAATAATAATGATAACAGGAGCGTTTTCCCATCGTTGGTGGGTCGTCCTCGGCACACAGGAGTGATGGTCGGAATGGGACAGAAAGACAGTTACGTCGGATCCGAGGCGCAATGCAAACGTGGCATTCTTACTCTTCGTTACCCCTGTGAAGGAGGTTTGTACTGTCTCTTCTTCTCCTTTGCTTCTTCTAAACAAACGAATAGGGATTGTAACGAATTGGGATGATATGGAGAAGATATGGCATCACACTTTCTACAACGAGCTGAGAGTAGCCCCGGAAGAACATCCTGTGCTCCACACAGAAGGCCCTCTCAATCCATTAAATTGCAGAGAGAAGCTTACACAAATCATGTTTGAGACATTCAACGTACGGTTTCTTTCTTATCTGTGTTACTTTTGGTTTATAACAAGCGTTGCCATTTCTTCTTGATCTTCTTCTTCTTATTCTTCTTCAACGAACACAAAATAGGTTCCAGCTCTCTACTTGCAACTGTCGTCAGTGCATGCTTTGTATGCTAGTGGACGAGCCACTGGCGTTGTTTTGGAGAGCGGCGAGACTACCACTCACTCTGTTGCCTGTTTTGAAGGCTATCCCCTTGCCCATTCCATTTCCGTAACGTTTCTTCTTCTTCTATTCTTGCTTTCTCAATTAATATGTCTTGCTATATATAGTCGTTATCTTTGGCAGGCAGGGACCTGACGGATTACATGATGAAGATTATGACTGAGCGAGGATACTCCTTCACAACCACCGCGGAGCGAGAAATCGTCAGAGATGTCAAAGAGGTATTAGCAAGAACAAAACGCTTTTACTGTTTCATTTTTACTTATTTTTGGTTGGTGTTCATGGAATGAAAAGCGTCTTGGCTATGTGGCTTTGGACTTTGAACAAGAGATGCAAATGGCGGCCACTTCTAGTTCGTTGGAGAAAAGCTACGAGTTGCCTGATGGACAAGTCATCACTGTTGGTAACGAGCGGTATGTTCTTTGTTCTGCTTTTTGTCTGAAGAAATAACCTCATCTTCTATCTCCTTGTTCTTTTTTCTTCAACACAGTTTCCGATGTGGTGAAGCTCTGTTCGAACCATCTTTTCTGGGAATGGAGCAACAGGGTATACACGAGATGGCCTACAATTCCATCATGAAAGCGGACAGCAGCATCAAACGAACTCTGTTTGGCAACATTGTTCTTGCAGGAGGTTTGTGCTTCCTTTGAACTTCTTTTTGTCTGCTGCACCTAGGTTCTCATGTGCTTTGCAAACTACCAGGTTCAACAATGTTTGATGGGATTGCAGAACGTATGGTTAAAGAGATTAGCGCTCTTGCACCTTCTACAACGGTTTGCTTTCCTTCTTGTACTTTCTCGTTCCTGTTCTTATCTTCATTCGCTTGAACAACGAAAAAGAGGGTTCATGTCATTGCTCCTCCTGAAAGAAAGTACTCAGTGTGGATAGGCCAAAGCATTCTTGGCTCTCTTTCAACCATGCCTCAGCTTTGGGTCTCTAAAGAAGATTATGATGAATCTGGTTTGTCTTGTTTCTCCGCTATTCATTCTCTGTTCTTAACCCTCTTTCTGTTCTTTCTTCACGAAATAAACAGGGCCAAGCATTATTCATAGAAAGTGTTGGCCGACTTGTGCTTCTTCTACTTCCTCTTCCAGCTACGCAACAAGAAAGACAGTCGACTACGCCAAGATCTTCGACATTTCTGCTTCCTCTTCGCCTTCCTGTCCTTTGACTGCTTCGGAAGACAAAACTGAGAAGGAGGAAGAGGTTGTCGAGAGCCGTGGTGAAGCCATCAAACATGCCATCTCTGACACTAACATTGTTCGCGTTGCTCTGTCTTCTCTTTCGCAAGAAGCATCTTCCAGGTAATGTCACAGCCTTAATTCTCTTTGTTTTATGTCTGTTCTTTCTTTTCCTTTCTTTTCCGTTTCTTCTTTGCGTTTCTTATATGTGGATCGAAACAATGATAAAGCTCGGAGCAAGAAACAATGGTAACGGGAGACCCAACGACATGTCAACGGTGTGGCGCCATTCTCAGCGTTCACAGCAAACTCGACCCTCCAAACTGTTTGGAGGAGGGAGAAGAGTGCGACTGGAGCTGTGAGTTCTGTGGCGAGACCAACGATGGATTGATGTTGGATGAAGGGGAGGTGCCGAAGACAGAAGTGGCCGATTACTTGATAGAAACTCCATCGGAGGAGTTCAAAGCCAAGAGAGACAAGAAACAGCTAGTTGTGTTCTGTATAGATATAAGCGGTTCCATGTGTGTCACTACTGAAGGTTTGTCTCTTTTTCTATGCTCACCTCTCCTCTATTCTCTCCTCGTTTTCTAATCATTGTTATTTGTTACTCCAGTCGCAGGCAAAAAGGTGGACCTCCTGTCCAACAAGAAGAAAACCGATGCCTCTTCTTCCTCCGATCTCTTAGCCTTCACAGAAGGTGCCTCCCAATGGCTGCCCGGACAAAGTCGCTCCGTCTCCTACATAAGCAGAATGGAATGCGTTCAATCGGCCGTCCACAAGGAGCTTCAACTGATGGCCTCCTCCTCTTCCTCCTCTCCCAACCAACGTCCCGCGCTCATCACCTTCAACCACGAGGTCACCGTCTATGGAGACGGCCTCTCTCAACGCGAGCCTGAAGTCATCGCGGGAGATCGTCTATACGACACGGAGGAGCTGCTCAAGAGAGGAGCGAGCTATAACGGCTGCACTATGCCTGCCGCCAAATGCTGCGATGCTTTGATGGAGAGAGTGAACTCCTTGCAAGAATGTGGAGCCACCGCTTTGGGACCTGCTCTGGCTTATGCCGTGGGTATGACCTCGATGGCGCCGAGCGGCTCCAAGGTGGTGATTTGCACGGACGGATTGGCCAATGTTGGCGTGGGCAACTTGGACGTGGCCACTGTGGAGGAGAAGAACAGTGCCGCTGCGTTCTACCAACAGCTGGCCAATATCGCCAAACAGAACGGTACATTCTTTGTTTTGTGCTGCATTGCTGCATTCTCTTTCTCACTGTCTTTTTTTTGTTTAAACGAAACCTCACAGGAACAATGATAAGCGTTATATCCATTCGTGGAGATGACTGTTCGATGGAGACGTTGGGGACGCTGGCCGATGCCACGGGAGGCACCGTCGACATCGTCGATCCTCTCGACCTTACCACCAACATCGTCTCTGCCATCCACAAACCTATACTGGCGAGCATGGTCTCTGTCAAAGCCATACTTCCTGTTGGCTTTGAGGTTTGCGCTTCGGTGGGAGAAGAAGAGAACAGCGAAGGAAGCAAAAAGAAGGAGGAGGACAAAGGCAAAGAGAAAACAACTTCACCAGAGGTGAAGAATTATGCGAGCGTTGATGTTGGCAATGTCACCGAAGACAGCAGCATCACGTTTGCATTCAAGGACAAGTTCTTTTCTAAGAGCAACATCAACAACGACATCTCTTCCATCCCTCTCCAAGTTCAGGTTTGTTTCTTATCGCTTCTTCTTCTTCTTCTGCGCCTGTTCTCGCATTCTTATCCCCCTGTCTTTCTGCTCTGCAAACAGATAAACTACACCAGACCGGATGGCTATCGCTGCCTCAAAGTGGTCTCTCAACAGCTCTCCGCCACCGGAGAGCGCTCCACCGCCGAACGCTCCATGAACGCCGCCGTGGTCGCCCTTCACGCCATTCACCAAAGCGCCACCCTGGCCCAACGAGGCGAGTACAATCTGGCCCGCTTGAAGCTGATCTCTTTCCAACGCTTGATGCAACGCGGCATGAACACCATCAACAGCAATGCCAACAACGAGGCCAAGAAGAAGAAAGAAGAGAAGATGAAAGAAGAAGGAGGAGGAGGATGGAAACAAAGGCATTACATCAACTTCATCCGAGAGGCGGAACGATTGGATGGGTTCATGAGGGAGCAGCACCAGCAGGAGGAGATGAGACGGCTGCAGCAGCAGAAGGGAGGGGGCGGGGAGGCGGAGAGGGAGGAGGAGAGAAGAAAGATGGAGAGGGACGACAGCGCGGCGAAGAACATCGTGCAGATGAAGAACGTTGGCTTTGCTGTGTTTGAGCGTGATGTGCATGTTCAAGCAGTTGGCAACAAATAAAAAAAAGTTTGCATTGTATTTTATTTGTATTTTATTTTATTTTATTTTATTTTATTTTATTGTATTTTATTTGTATTTAATTTTATTAAATAAAATGAAAATAAAATGATTTTGTTCGTTTTGATGGAGAAAAAAAAAAGGGATTTGCGGCCCAACAGTTGGTTTTTTTTTTGATGGTTTGATGGTTTGATTATTCAGAAGAAGCAGAAGCGGCGTTGTCGTTGGTGGATAACGAAGAAGGAGAGAAGCCCTTTAGTTTTTTGCCGTGGAGTAGGAGCGGATGAGAGAGGTCGTATTTACACCAGCTGTAGGCATGTCCATTTGCCACACCGACCGAGAAGCCAAACAACGTGGCTCTTGCCCATGTTCGTCCTTTTTGGTTTTTGTTTTTTTGTTGGCAAACGAACGAATTCGAAATACGATTAGGGGAGAGAAAGAAAGAGTGAAAGAGAAGAGTTTAAACTACGTACGAACGAGAGCAAAGGAGAGCAATCCGACGCCAAAGCCGATCAGGTTGTGTGTAAAAAGGTTCTCAAAGCATCTGTCCCATTTGGTGTCCACCTCACACTCTTTGGGCAGGACGAAGGCAAGGGGTGTTGTTGTTGTGGTCGTCGACGCGCTGCTCATCTTTCTCTCTCTCTTCTTTTTTTTCTTTCCCAAACAATTATTATTTTCTCTCACGATTTTTTTGATTATTTTCGTCGACAAATTATTCAGAGATAGTCGACACGAATCAAACCTATCGACAAAGTGTCGACATTTTTAGGACTCTGTCGATAGTTTTATTAATGCCGAACACGCGTTGCCTTCCAACACGAATGCTAGAGACGAGACGAGAGAGAGAGAGAGATAGCGAGAGAGCAGAGAAAGGATCCAGAACGAGAAAAAGGAAGAGGAAAGAGGGAAGGATGCAAACGAATAAAAGAGGATTCAGCCGATGTTATTCGTACTTTGGGGTGTGCGAACAAGGCAAAAAAAGAAAGAGGATACAGCACGATGGATTCCCGGGTGGTCACCCACCCCAGTACTAACATCGCCTGGCGGAGCTTAACTTCGCTGATCGGACGGGAAGCGGTGCTTTCTCCGCAGTATGGCCGTATCCGGCGTTTCTTGCTCTTGCTTGCGAAGTGCCCTAGTTGATTTGGGTGAAGTGGAGGAGGATGGTCAGATACAAAATCTTTGTTATGTTTTTATGCTCTGCATACGAGGGACAAAGTCAAACATCCTGAACGGACGTTTCAAAAAAAAACTTGTTCTTCAGTTGGCCAGAATGTGCCTAATAGTAGCCACCCTGAACGTCCTCATGCTCAGGCTCGGGGAAGTGGATGTTGGGGACCTCGTACTCGTACTTCACGTCAGGCACCTTCACGTTGGGAATCTTCTCGTGGGGCAGCTTGATGTCAGCCATCTTGATGGTGGGCAGCTTGATCACATGGCCGGCCACCACAGGGATCTGGATGTTGGGCACCTCCACGTCCTCCAGCTCAGGGTCATTGAGCTGGATGGACCTGGCGGGGAGACTGGGGATCTGGATGGCCTCCACCTGAATCTCGGGAACTTAATGGGAGGAAGGGTAATCTTGGGGAACTTGATCTCTGTTGTAAATGTTTCAACAACGGTAAGTGAGGAAGGAGAAGATGAAGGAGGAAGAGAAGGTGAGATACAGGAGGCAGCTGGAAGTAAAAACAAACAACAGACATCGGCAAAGAGCGATGCATTACCAGGGATGTAGATCTTGGGGCCAGCGACCTTGGGGAACTCCAGGCTGCCCATGGGGATCTCAGGGAAGTGCACGTCAGGGACCTTCATGTTTCCAGGGTAGAGGTCGTTCATCCGGAGGTCCTCCAAGACAACGTCCTCAACGTAAAGCTTGGGCATGGTGACAACCTTCTTGTACTTCTCCCAGGTGATCTCAGGAGCAACGACGTCATCTCCATACGAAACATCTCCTCCATCATAAGACACATCTCCACCATCGTAGGAAACGTCTCCGCCGTCGTAGGTCACATCGTAGGAAACATCTCCGCCGTCGTAGTTCACATCGTCGCCGTCATAGGAAACATCTCCACTTCCATAGTTGACTCCTCTCCTGGTGGGAGCTGCAAAAGCAGCAGAGACCAACAGCAAACCCAACGCGATGCGCCACAAAAGTCTCATTGTTTTTTGTTGTCGTTGTGGGTTGTTGTTTGCTGAACTGGAGAAAGCAAGGCAAAAGTTGTTTGCTATAAATACTTGGTTGAAGGGTTTGTCAGGTGGAGGTTGCCTTTAGCAGTTTTCTTCAAGTTTGTGAGGCGGGAATGCTGTGCAACTTACACAGCTTCTGCAACTCGCTTCTTCTCATACCTTTCAGCTTTTTCTCGTCATACATCTTTCCGCTTCCACTCTTAGTCTTCTTTCTCTTCTTCTTTTGTGTTTGTTCTTCTTCCGCTTCTTCCTCTTCTGCATATTTTTCCTTTTGTTTGTCTCCTCTCCTCTTTCTGCTTCTTTTCACTTTGCTTTCTTCGTTCTGTTCTTCGTTCTCTTCGCACGACGTGATGAAGCGACACAACAAAGTGAGGATGGTGTGCTGAGGTGGTTCAACTGAGAAACATTGCAGAAGAGAGAGAGAGAGAGAGAGAGAGAGAGAGAGAGAGAGGGACATGAGCACGTGGTGGTGAACTTTTCATCTAATCTTCTCTTTTCTTTTTAGCGGTGGTGGTGCCCATACAATCTTCTAGCTGCTCGGTGAAACGCGCCAGAGAGAACTTACGTAGAACATGGGCACGAGCCGCCTCCCCAAACGTCTCGCGAGCGTGGGTAATGCCGGAGTCCACCAGCAAGGCCATCTTCTCGGCAAAGGAGGCTGCATTGGGAGAACAGAGAAAGCCTGTCTCGCCATCTTTGATGCTCTCCGTTGGTCCTCCGCTGTTACACGCTATCACTGGTCGCTTTGCATACATTGCTTCCACTGGAACAATTCCTATTTTATTTGAATAAAGCGTAAGTTGATGAAAGAGGACAGAAGGATGAAGTCAGACATAACAAGAGAGAAGAACGTAGGCAGAAAAAGAAGAAGAACAACAACAAGAAGTGAGTAAGAAAAAGAACAAACCAAAGTGTTCATTTTCAGGAGTGTAAATTACAGCGAGACATTTATGCAGCAGTCGGTTTCGTTCTTTGGCAGAAATAGAGCGAAGGAAAGAGATTTGGTCGGAAGGTACGTTCAGTTGCTTGGCTGTTGCGACCAACTCCTCGAAATGTTCTTTGTTTTCATTGTTGCGAGGATCATAACCACCTTTTTTGTCAAACCCGAAGCAAACACATGATAAAGAAAATAAAGAAATCAACGAAAGAAGATAACGAAGACAAATGAAAAATAGAAGCGAAGCAAAAAGAAGACTGAACGAAAGTACCAGCTATCACTAACCGCAGGCGCGGATAAAGCTTTGGTCTCAATTCCTTAAGTTTGGCGAACGCTTCTATAGCAAGTCCAATGTTCTTCTTTCTTTCGTATCTGTTCACCGACAAGAACATCAACTCCTCTGCTTCTTCCTCATTCGCCTTATTCTTATTCTCATCGTCGCTTCCTTCTTCTTGCATGTCGTATTGTTGAAAGTTGATGCTGGGATAGACAACGGTTGGTGGATCGTCACGTTGAGCTAACCGTTGAAACGTATTAAGGAACGTCTGTTGTGTAAATATGCTATTAACTAACACAATATCCGCCATTCCTTTAAATCGATAAAAGGGAGAAAGTGGCATTGTTAACTATCATGGAAGATAACAAAGAAAGAAACCACAAGAAATACAGAACAAACTAAGATAACAACAACAAGAAAATACCGGTAGTGATTTCTTCTACCCAATCAATAGGCCACCGATACAGTTTCTTCAAGAAACTCTTTCTTTGTGTTAATAACTGATCCGGAAAGTGGCAATAAAATACCACCTATAAGAGAGAAAAGAATGAGAATGATGGCCTAACAATTAAACCAAAATAATAATACAAACCTTGGCGTTGGTGGCGCGTTTAAAAAGAGGAATGGAGGCTGAAATAGAGTCCGAAAAAATGATGTCATAACCACCTTGTGAGCTGGAAGCATCTTTATGATGCTGTTTTACCAGCTGATGAGCTACCCAAAACTACATAACAAAAAAGTGTATCGTTAGCTCTAAACTTCCTCTTTTGTCTGGTTCATTCTTCTCGAGCTCTGTGCTCGTTGCCTCCCTATTTTCTGCTTCGCTGTTAACCCTCCTTATCTTCTCTCTCATTGCACGTACATTGCGTAACAGAGCGAAAAGCGTGTGAAACCGTCCGAGGAAGGAACGTGGAAGCCAATCTCCATAAACACGAACCTCCAGAGTTCCTAGTTATCATCAAAAAATGAAATGAGAAGAAGAAGAAGAAGAAGAAGAAGAAGAAGAAGAAGAAGAAGAAGAAGAAGAACAAGAAGAAGAAGAAGAAGAAGAAGAAGAAGAAGAAGAAGAAAGAAGAAGAAGAACAAGAAAAGAAGAGAACAAGAAGAAGAAGAAGAACAAGAAGAACAAGAAGAAAGAAGAAAAAAGAAGAAGAAGAAGAAGAAGAAGAAGAAGAAGAACAACAACAACAACAACAACAACAACAACAACAACAACAACAAGAACAAGAAAACAAGAAGCAAAGACGAAGAAGTGCATAACACGTCAACGATCCTTTGCGTTGTGTAATGCAGTCAAAAAGGTAGAAAAAAAAGTGAAACAAAATGGATCGATGATGAACCAAAAAAGAGGAGGAGAGGAGAGTAGCGCACCATTGATAGTCTCCACGAAGCAATGAGAAGGGTCGTGGTGAGCAGTAAATATGACCACAGAATGCCCTGCACTCTGAAGACCCAACGCAGCGTCCACCACCAGTCTCTCTGCCCCTCCTTTTTTAAAAACACCACCGGAACAAAAACAGTTAGATAAAAGCAGTTTTTTATTGCAAAAAAGTAAAGTAGGATGGGAAACCGATGCCAAGGTCAGGATGGATGAAGGCGATCTTCAACCTGCTTGCTTTTTTGTCTCCTTGTTTGTTGGTGCTACTTCCCCTCGGAAGCCGCGATTTGAACCCGTAGAGAGACACCAAACCCCACAACGACCACCCCAGCAGCGCAGTCACCGCCGCCGACACCGAGAAAGACAACCACCACATGTGCAGCCCCTCTTCTCTTCTCTTCTCTTTTTTTCTTTCTTCTTTTATTTATGGAAGCGAGACTAAGTGTGACCCCAACCTCTTAGGTGTGTTCAACCACGGCTCAGTGCGTTGGTTCGACGCCGGACCTTGGCGTTTTTTTTTTTGGTTGAAGGCGCGGAAATTTTTGTCGACATGGTAGCTTTGGTTTGGTTTCCTTTGAGCTCTTTGTACGAAAAGAGCTCTTTCACGGGAGAAGGAGGTCATGTGAGTACGTAACGGAGTGGAGGTGAGGTTCCTTTCATCATTATCGTCGCTTCTTCCTTTTACGATAATGTTTTGTTATTATGGTGCAAAGAGATCAGAATCATCAATTTGTAGTACAAGCGTTCCCTTTCTCCGCCTGGCGGCATGGCTTGTTGGGGCAGGCGGTTCCGCCTTCTGCTTCGTTTGTGGTGCCGGTCGTTCGTTCACTCCCTGCGCTACTTCTGTAGAAGGTTGCAATAACCGCGCCACGAGTTCGGATTCTTTGTCGCTTGCCACCTCTTGGAATACTCCTTCTACACTTTTTGCCTCCGTAGTTTCCCCTTCCAACAACCAACTTTTCACCAGTCTCCTCCTATGCTTTCGTTTGCCGTTCTCTTTCTTCTCCACTTTCTTTCTGTCTTCGTTTTCTGAAGATGAAGACGAGGGAGAAGAAGCATTTACCTCAGTTGGTTCGAGTTCTGCAGGTAATGGAAGCTGCAACCATTGTGCCTCCTTTCTTAGCCCTTGCCTCACGAAGGTGTCTTCAGGGATGATGCCCCACCTTCCCCCATTCTTGAAGTATTCCACGATAAAACCCCACAATTCCCCTCTCTTTCGATCTATGTACACAGTCTTGTTGTTCAACAGTTGGTGATTCTTGTCAAACTTGAGTCCCTCCCATGAAAACATCTTTGCAAGTTCTGACGTTGAAGAAGAAGGCTTGTTGTTAAATGGAAGAGAAGGATAAAGACCTTCAATGAGGTTGCCCAACTCGATCTCGTAGATGTGTCCACGAACATCAAGTGTCACTGTGTTGCTCAGTTGAGCCAATGTTTCCTGTTTGCGTCTCTCTTTGAGCAGTTTCCGAACCTTGGCGTTGACTCTTTCTTCTACATTCTTCTCCTTGCGTTCGTTTATCTTCTTCTTGTTGTTCTCACGAGCGAGGCGTGCGTTCTCGTCCTTCAAACGAGCAACCTCTCGTCGAAGACGTTCCAGCTCAGTGTTCGCTTCGTTCAACGGAGAAGAAGCTTGCTTGGTTTTGGAAGCTAAAGATGCTGACGCATTATTCTTATGTTGCTGGTGTTGCATTAGCATGGAGCGTAGGAGGCTGGAACAGAGCTGGTCCAACCTGGCGGCCAGTTCTCTGCATGCCTCTTGACATACCTCTGCCAGCCCCTTTCGAAGAGCCTCTTCCCAACCGTTCTCTTGCGTCAACGTCTTCTTTGTATGGCTGCTTCGTCGGCGGTAGAAGTGTTATCGAAAGAAACGAAAGAAAAGGAAACGCCAAGCAAAGACACCCACCTTGGTGCCGAGCCCGAAGCGCTGGGAGCAGAAGGCAGCTGCAACGTTTCGAAGATCCCTTCCCAGGCGCGTGGCACGCTAGCTAAAAACATTCGCTCCGTCTCGGTTAACAAGTCGTCCTCTCCCGATGCATTGCCAGCCCGCGGCGAGCGAAGGTTCTCCATGTTGCTTCCTTCTCTCGTTGCGCCTTTTTGTTTTAGCTTAATTTATTAGCTTCTCTCATCATTAAATATTACCTCGTGCATTAGAGACAAAAGGGCAGGAGAGAGAGAGAAGAGAAAGAAGAGAGCGAGAGAGAGATGGTGAAAGAGGTGATGATGGCCAGGGTGTAACAAGCAGAGGCCGCACAAACACAAAGGACATAATGCAACACCTCATGTTTTGTTTCCGCCACCACGACCAAAGGAAAGCAGGCCCGCTACTTTTTTTTCCCCATGCTCTTGGCTTGCTGATATTGATCTCAGATCAAATATGTCGACAAGATTGAAGATCAAACGAAATTGTCCGTTAAATGTCGACACAAAATACCTGCAAAAAAAAAAAAGTAGCAAAGGAACAAATGGAAGAGGGCGTAGCAGCCATGGCTGCTTCCACTGCCAGCGAGGTGGCCAACCAACCGGTTCGTTTTTTTTGTTGGTTTTTTGAGGGATCAAATGTCGTTGCACTCTCTGTCACTACTTGTTTTGTTTGTTTGTTTGTTTTGTGTTCGGGTGGAACCTCTCAACGCGGTTCGCGAAAAAAAAAAATTGATGGATGCAGGGTGTCGCGACAAACACGAAGGACTCAATGACGGAGGCCTCCAAGGTTTTGGTGCTCAGCGACGAAGAAGAAGAAGAAGGTAACCCCAAAGGCAAGGATGAATTTCTTCCGATGTTTCAATATCGCGGAGCACTTGGTCGAGACACTGTACAGATTCGTAAGTATATTTGGTTGCCACCCTCTTCGTCTCTCTTTCATCTTCTCTTCTCTCCATGTTTGCTCTTTTCTCTCCTCTACTTATCTTCTCGCTTCCCTCTCACTCTTCTCGCTTCTCTCTCACTCTTCTCTGTTGTTATAGTTCTCGACGAGCTCTCCGATGAGGAAGACGATGGCATCCTCGCCATAACACATGTAAACAACGAGGGAACAAGTAAAGGAGCTTCTAAGCAAGCTCCTTTCGGGAGCGCTGGAGAAGGGGAGCTAGAAGGAGAAGAGGACTGGCTGACAAGCAACGCCCAAAGCAAGAAAGGAACTAAAAACTTGTTGGCTCAAGTTCTGGGCAACAAGAAACGGCAGAGAGGAAAGAAAACGAGACCAACAAAAGGTAGCTCCTCCAAAAACAAGAAGAGAAGAGTGAACACGGCCGAAAGCCGGACCTACGCTGCCAACTTGGCCGAGTTCCTTGGGACGGAGAAGGACGATGAGGATGAAGATGATTTCTTGGAGCTCGTCAGAGGTGTGCCCAAGGGAGACGATGACGAGGTGGTGGCCGTCGAGGACGCTCCGCTACCTTTGGGGGTCATGGAAAGCATGCGTCTTTTGAGGCACGTTTCATTTTTGTTTTTGCTAAACGTACTCGTTTTGTGATGTCTTGTTGTTATGCTTGCTTTTCTCGTTTTCCTTCGTTCGTCGAAACCTTCTGCTTTCTGTTCTCTCCTTCTCGCCTAACTCCTTCCTTCCTCTGTAATATTATTGTCTCTACAGGGAAGCTCAAGCAGAAATCGAAGAATTTAAAGAAGGCCTTTCGACTCCATCCCCTCAGCACAGTAGTTACTCTCCTTCCTCTAATCATCAGTCACAACAAACTGCCTCTCCCTATTCTACCACGTTCTATCCTCCCGGCGCGGGTGTTTCTTTCTTTGCTTCTTCTCTTCCTGATTGTTCCTCTCCACAACAACAACAACCGCCTGCTGTAATATTACGGGTCAAATGTCCGCTGGACGAGAACAAAATCCTCAAGTTCAAGTTGGGCAAGAGCCAACACTTCAAGAAGATCATGGAGTTCTACATTCAATGCAAACAAGCTGAGTTAGAAAAGTACTTTGTGGAGAACGAGTTTGCGGAGGAGTATCAGCTCAGTGAAATGGTCAAACTGGACATTATCGCTCATCCTTGTCGTAATAACTCAACACCATCTTCTCCTCATCCCTCTTCTTCATCTTCTTCATCGTCTCGTATGCTTCAGCAAAGAGTGGAAGAAATTGCGGAACTTGTGATGTTGAAATATGACGGCATTCCGATTGACTTGGAACAAACACCGAGTGATCTTTGTATGCAAGACAATGATACTATCTATGTTCATCTTCCGCCGCGTTTACCGCCACTATCCTCTTCCTCTTCTTCGCTTTCTCTTTCCACTTCTTCTTTACTTTCAACACATGCGAAAGGTGATAATTTGCGAACGTTTGAGGAGGAAGAGGCAGAAGAGGAGGATGATAGATACGTTCTGCTTAAAGTGAGATATCAAACTAACGATATAGAAAAGTTCCGCATTTTGAAGGTTTGTCTCCAGTCAGCTTTTCACTGCTTTCCTTCTCATTCTCCTCACTCTCATCCTCGTTCTCTCATCCTCTGCTTTTCTGCTTATCCACACTTTTTCTCACTTTCTTTTGTCTTTCTTTTCATCCAACTAACAACAAATCAAAAGACGGATCCATTCGAGAAGTTAATGAAAGCATACGCCAACAAGAAAGGAGCCGCGTTGAACCGTCTGAAGTTCATCTTTGACGGTTGTCCTCTCTTCCCCAACGGCACCGCAGCTGCTCTCGACATGGAGGACGAGGACATTATCGACGTGGAGGCGGAGGGAGGGCTTCAACAAAACACTGCAACGAAAGAAGAAGAGGAGGTGGAGGACGACGCCCCAAGAGTGCTCATCCGCGTGCGGCTCGAGAAAGATGTGGAGAAGTTCCGCTTGAAAACGGTTTCCATTCCTATCTCCTTTCGTCGTTTCTCTTTCGTCGCTTCTCTTTCCTCATACATGCAAAACAAAACAGGGCGATCCATTGCAGAAAGTGATGGCGGCATACTGTAAAAAGAAAGGCCTCACGATGCAGGAGCTCCGCTTCTGCTTCGATGGCCTCCCGTTGAAACCCAACCAAACGGCGGAGTCTCTCGACATGGAGGATGACGACATTATCGACGTGGAGCTGCGATAAACACGAACCTATCGATTATGGCGATAGTTATGGATACAATGGTGTTGTGTCAATAACTATTGCTCAATTTTGCAAGTTTTTTTAAAAAAGCATTATAACCACGATATATCCCTGAATATTCGATATTTTACCAAAAAAAGGTAAAAAATCGATCGATTCCCTTAATTAAGATCACGTAATTAAGGTGTAACGCAACACGAAACAAACAAACGGAAGAGCAAGAGAAGCATCGCCATGGCAAACCCAAGCGACCCACATGGAAGCACGTTTAGGAACGCCCTTCGTGCCGAAAGCATGAAAAAAGAACAGGAGAAATTGGAGAAATGGAGAAACAAGAAGGCGGAGAAGGAACGAAAGGAAAGGGAAGAGGTGAACCGGAACATCGAGAAGCGACGACAGCAACAACTCGAAAGAGAGCAACAGGAACTATTTGCCAAGTTCCAAACGAGTGTCGTCGATAGAACAGGTTTCCTCTCTTCGTTTTCTCCCTATTCTATAATTTCGTTCTATCTGCCTTTACTTTGTTTATCTTTCTTTTTTCTTGTTTTTTTCTTCTCATCTTTTCGCTTTCTCTCTCCTCTCACTCAACAATGTAAAGGAATGCCGATGACCCAAGCGGAAGTCGAAAAGTACAAAGAACAAATGAGGCAGGAATACGAGAAGCAAAAAGAAGAGAACGAAAAGATCCTTCGCCGAAAGCTGCGAGAGCAAGCCGTCGTCGGGTCTCCTCCCTCCGAAAAGAGGCCCACCAAAAGCAACACGATGAAGGCCAAGAACAAGACGTGGGGTCGTAAAACCAAGTTTCAACTCTCCTCTTCGGACGGAACTGCTCAGATAGATGCTGTTAAGGTTTGTTCTTTGATTTTTTCCTCTCTTTTGTCTAATCTTACTTTTTGATTTGGAACAAAATAAAAGTCGAGTTCACAAACGACAGAAGAACAGTTGGAGAAGCTACGTTCATTGCTGCTCATCAAAAACGAGGAGATTGCAGACTTGCAACAAAAGGTCCGTGAGCTCAAGAACAAAACTATTGGAAGCAACAATGCTGCTCCTGAAAATGGTCCGTTCTTTCACCTTTCTTGTCCGTTGCCTCTTTTCTTCTCGTTTCTTTGTTTCTTCCTTTCTTCACTCTTGGATTGTCTCTTGCTTTGTCTCTCTTCTCTTCTCTGCTGTCTTTCTTTCGTTTTGTGTTGTTGCTCATATGGCTTGAAACAGTCTGGGGAACGCCAGCCGAGTTCGAAGTGGCCAATCTGAAATGGCAACTCGAAGAGGCCCAAAAACACGTTCGCTCTTTGACTCAAGAGCTGGAGACCGAAAGAAGTCGAGGTTCAATGTCAACTTCTTCTGGCCTTACCTCCTTTCCCATTTCTTGTCGTTCTCCTGCCACGTCCCCCGCTTCTACTTCTCCCTTTGCAAGCCCCTCCTCTTCCTTGACTTCTTCCTTCAACTCTGAAGAAGACGCGAGTCTCGTCGTTGCTGAGATGAGAAGAAAAATGGAAACTCAGGAGGCCAAATGCAAGTTGTTGGTGGAGAAAAGCAAGTCTGTCATCGCGCAGATACGAAGCAAGGACGAAGAGCTCGAACAGCAACGAAGAGAAATGAACAGGTTGAGAGCTTTACTTTCAAGACATGGCATCCCTTATTGATGTGAAATGAACAAAATGTATTATCAAGAAGAATAGTACTTGCACATGCCAAGCTTATCTCCATTGGTGCCCCCGCCTGTAGTGTGTACTGCCACCAGCTCCAAGCCCATTCCCACCAGTCCCGTTCTTATGGTGGCAGCTTCGTTTGCATCAGAACAAATGGTCGCTTTCATCACAATTGAAGTTCTATCGTTTACGTCGTGGTTGTTATCGTTGTTGATCTTTCGTACTTCGATGCACCAACTCCCCTTTTTATGTTTAACCAGCTGTTAACAAAGAAGAAACTAAAGTACAAAACGAAAGATAAATGGAGGAGCAAGAAAAACTACCTTATAATCAAAGTGTTGAGTCTCTCCCTTTCTCAAAACATAGCTAGCACCAAAGTACTGGCTCTTTCTCTGTTGCGCTCTCAACTCCAAGTCGTCCTCTCCTACATTCCTCAATGTGATGTAACCAGCTGCAAACGCGACCACATAAGAATGCGACGCCGGAAATAGCAAATATCGCCCATCTTCTCTATACCAACAATTCACCCTTTTCTTCATCGTGTGCGTCGAAACGTTGTCTCCATTATAATTGTTCTCATCCAACTTTTGTAGAGAGCTGCCATCGATCATGCCAACCAAGTTCTCCTCCTCCTTCAAGCCAAAGACAGTCTCGAGGAAAGAGACGCTCTGCCCCAACAGAGCGCCCATGCCCCATGGCCTCTCTCCATAGTAAAGCTTTTTGGCATTGATGTTGCTGCCGTTTACTAGAAAACGGAAGGAGCGGCCGTGATAGCGATATAGCACTTTCCAAACAGGCACGTAGATAAAATGAGCGGAAGTGTTAGAGAAGGAGAGCTCATCAATGCGAAAGTTTTTGGGTGGATGAGAAACGTCGTATATCAAAGTGGACGAAGAAGAGGAAGAAGAGGAAGAAGATGAAGATGATGAAGAAAGAATGGAGTTGTTTTTGTGGCGAAGATGTTGAGGTAGATGGTCTTGTTTGCAGGATTCTTTTTCCTTTTGGAAGAGGATTTGTTCGAGAAGAGAACGTAATTGTGGAAGAGCCATCGCGTTTCTCACGTGTTGAAGGGTGAGTAAAGCTTTTATATCTTCGTCGTCTCCTTCCATTTCGTTAACTTCTTCATTTACTTCGTTTTCATTTGTTACTTCTTTGGCTGATTCTACATCCCATTCGTTGACATGCTCCAACAGTTCCTTTTCCTCCTCGTTTGGCGCTGATAGCGCACAAACCAAAACGTTTTCGTGCACACTTTCCGCGGTTGCAACTTCGTCTCTCCATTCTTCTCTCTCCTTTTCAGTTTGTTGTTGTTGAGCGAATCTCTGTTGCACTTGTCGAAAGATTCGTTCCATTGCATTCATCGATCGTTCGTTATTATCTTCGGAAGCAGAACAGGAAGCGGAGGAAGAAGATAATGATGACGAAGAAGGCGGAATAAGACGAACACGAGCAGAGAAGCGAGTTCGAGTAGTGGCTCGTGCGCAACAATATGGAACATACATCAACTCGTAACTCACTTCCTCTGCATCTTCACGTTCATCTGTTGACTTTCCAAAATCGGCTGGAGCAAACCAAAGAGATGACCTCCAATCCTCAAACAAGAGCTTCACCTCCGAAAGCGAAACAGAGCAAGGAATAACTTTTCTGCGAATGTTTCTTCGATGTGATAACGAAGAAGTAGGTGAAAGTGAAGAAAGTTGCCTACAGAGTAAGGAGAAAGAACGTGCTTTGATGGTTTCTAGTCTTTGTTGTCTTTGTCTCTCCCTTTCGATTCGCGTTTGAACAATTTCTTTGTCTCTTTCGTTTTCCTTTTCTTCTTCGGTTGTTTTGTTTGTTTGCTTCTTCGTGTTGATGAGGTTGAAGAAAATAGGACGTAGATAGTTTCTTCTGTCGCTGTTGGCGTTTCTTAGTTCGTTTACTCTGCGCTGTTGTCGCCACCTCTCAAAAGCTTGTCGAGCTGTTTCTTGCTCCGCCTCTCGTTCGCGAATGGCTTGTTGTCTTTGTTGTTCTTCCTGCCACCATTTTTGACGTTCCTCTTCTTTCTTTCGCTGCTCTGCTTTAGCTGCTTCTCTTCTCTTCATTCTTTGTTTCTTGAGAAGTGGAGTGGATGCAGTAGCAGAAGATGATGAAGAAGCGACAGAAGAGCAAGAAGAGTCGTTGATGAAGACGTCCAGTGACCGTTTCACACCGCTGCTTCTCTTTTTGGCTGGTTCATCGTTAAGAACGAGTCGTTGTGTTGCGTTCATTGCCTTATTGTCCTCTCTCACCATTTCATTTGTACAGCTTTGTTCTTCTGTTTGTTGGAATTCCATCAAGTTACTTGCTTGCTCTTGTTCTTCGTTGTTTCTTTCTTCGCTTTCTATCACTGCCTCTACACTTTCGTTTTCTTGGTTGTTTATTTGTTGTTGGAAATGCTCTTCTTCGTTTTCTTCTTCTCCTAGGAAATTCTCTTCCTTCAGTTCTTCTGCTTCCTCTCGTTCTTTACTTTCCTTTCGCTTACAATCCTCTCCATCCGCATCTTCTGCTTCGTTTTCACAACATTTTTCTACTCCTCCTCCTTTTTGTTGTTGTTCTTCTTGGTCTTGTTCTTCTTCTTCTCTGCGACGTTTCTCCTCTAGTGTGGTTGATAGGTTGTTCATTGCGTTCTGTTTTGTTGCCACCATTCTTGTTGTTGTTGTTTTCATTTGTTGAAGACAAGAGCTTGTCTCCAGGTTGCTGTTTACAGGTGTCCCTGTCGTCGTAGTCGTTGTTCCATTTCGTACAGACGTTGCAGAAGACGAAGACGATGAAGAAGAAGACAGAGGCACCCTTCTTTCTCTTCGGGTCATTGCTCGTTGTGTGCTTGTTGAGGCTGTTGAAAGAGAGGAAGTAAAAGAAGAAGAAGAAGAAGAAAGAGGTTGCTGAGTGCTGCTGTGAAGACTTTTAAGTTTGGTAAGAGGGGGTCTTTGTTGTCGTTGCAGCAGTCGTCGGTTCTCCTTTGTGGCGTCCTCTCCTCTCAGAGTGGAAGCTGAGGAGGAGGGAGTCGTGGTTATGGCTTTTCTTTGCGTCTTCGGACGAGCGGTCCCGTTGGTGGTTGGTCTCACCAGCCTTCTGCTGGACGAAGACGCAGAGGAAGGCACAAAAGAAGAGGGAGCGTGATTCGGATGCGTGGGTGGAGAAGGCCGCCGTTTCGCCGCAAAAGCGGTTCCCATCCCTCCTTCTCCGCTCTTCTCTTCGCCAGCAGCCGGCTTTCTCTTTTGCAGCTTGGCGACAGCAGCAGCACCATGGCTCATTCCTATCTGCCCTGTTCTTCCAGCCGTTCGTGGTTGGGTTCTCTCTCCACCACCACCATTCTTTCTCGTCTTCATTCGTTCTTCTCTCTCTTTTTCTTTTCTTTTTTTCGGTCCACAAAAAAAATATTCGGTCATTTGTCGACATAAAGTTTTCCCGCCAAAAATTCTGAAAACGATTTTTTCGGAAAGAAAAATTAGGTCGAATTTTCGGATCCAAACGGAGGAAAATGAAAACGTCGACAAATTTTGTGGCAGAGAGACGAAGAGAGAAGGAAGGAATGAAAAAAGACGCGCAGCTGCTGTTGTGCGGCTCTCGCTGCAGCAGGCGGGGGTGGCGATGGTGGAAACAACGGCGGCGATCCTCCCCCTTCTCGTCCATTCTTTTCACTCTTCTTCTTCTTTTCTTCCTTTCGTGTGGTTCCGCTCAAGCAACGCTGATTTCGGCTGATCTCCTTCAAAGCAGCAGCACTCGCTTCGACCCCGCTCAAGTCAACAGCGAGGACCACAGCCACTCTCCTCTCGCTTGGGAAACGGCCACCGCTGGTTACGCTTTGGAGGAGGAACACACAGCAGCGAAAGCAGGTGAAGACGAGAACGAGGAGATGGAGAGGCTGTGGAGAGAGGCGGTGCCTCGGCCTCACACGGACGCGGAGCGTGAGAAGGCAGCGGCGGCCTCCACCTGCGAGGAGGACTCTGAGCTGCACGCGGTTCTGGACCGCCTCAAGCGGCAGTACAAGCACCGCGCGGTGCTCATGATTCCTGGTTTGCTTTTTCTTTTCATCACGAACGTTAAGCTCCTTTTTTTTTCCGTTATTTTTTCCCTTCGTTTGTCTCTGTCTTTTCCTCTTTCTCTCGCGTGGTTGCGTTCTTGTCGTTTCTTTCTTCTCTTTCTTTCGTTGTTTCCTCTCTTTTGCTCATGAAACAAAGCCGCCAAGCTTACCGAAACAAAAAAACCTATGACAACAAAGGATTTGCCTCCAGTCAACTTTACAATTGGAAGTACTTCAAGTGCTATGGCGTCTCCGACTGGGCTCTGGGCGATCGACTCTGGTTGGACGTGAGGAAGCTGGTCGCTGCGCCCGAGTGTTGGCTGACGTGCATGACGCTGAACGCCGACGATCAGAGCGATGGACCAGAGTGCAAGGTTCGTCCGGGTGAGGGTCTGTCTGCCATTGCCCAGCTAGATCATGGATTCATCACTGGTTGTTTATCAGCATTCTTTTCTCTCTCTCTCTCTCTCTTCCTCTCCCTGTCTCTCGCCCTTCCTCCTTCTCCTCTCTCTTCTTACAACATAAATCCAACATAGGAGCCTTTTCAACGATTTGGCGACAATTGATAGAGCATATGGTAGCTGAGTTGGGTTATGATCCAGGAACAACAGTAAATGCAGCTCCATACGACTTCAGATTGCCACCTAGCGTTATGGATGCCCGAGATAACTTCTTTTCAGACATGATGGTCAAAATAGAGAGTTTGGTTAAAGCTCAAGAACGAGGCATACAACCCCAAAGCTCTCCTGGCGTCATAATTATTGCACACTCTCTTGGTTTGTTCCTTTTTCCGCTTCTTTCTTCGTTCTTCATTCTGAACTTGATTCACTGAAAGGGAACAACGTGTTTCGGTATTTTTTGGAATGGCTGAAGAAAGAGAAAGGCGAGTTCAACTATCAAAGTTGGATAGACCGACACATTTCTGACTACATAGCAATTGGAGCGCCTCTGCTCGGCAGCCCTTCCGGCGTAGAAGCTGTCTTGAGTGGGGTCACGTTTGGCTTGCCTCGCATTCGCCCTGATCAAATCAGAGTATTTATAGCGTTTAATCTCTTTCTGTTTCCACTCCACTGCTTCCATCAGCGACTTTTCTTGTCCTTGTTATCTTCTCGTTACCTCTTGTCAAGAGTTATTGTGGGTTATTGACCATATTGTGATCTTTACAGGTAGTTGGAAATACGTTCGGATCGACTCCATGGATGCTTCCATTTGGCGCAAGAGAAGGAGAAGACGGAGAATTGGAAGAATTATGGGGAATGGAAGTTGCTTCTATTATCGAACCTTCAGCTGAGCCGGAGAAGGGCTTTGGAGGAGGGTCGGTGTCCGCTGCTGGAAACCTTGGGCCTGGTAGCACTCCCTTGGATCTTGCGCTAATGAAACGAAAAGATAGCGAAAAGGTGTGTTCTCCTCTTCATTGTTCTTTTCTTCTTTCAACTCAAACGTTCTCTCTTGTTCAGAGAAAATATAATGCATCTAACATTTTGGAACTGTTTGAAGACATCAAAGAATGGGACCCTATTTCCGGTAAGATAGCGGACATGGCCAAAAAGTGGTACGTCAACGATCCCGTTTTAAACCCATTCACACCATGGGAGAGACCGCCTATAGCACGAGTATATTGCATCTACGGCATCAACCTACGGACGCAACTCAGCTACACATGGGAGAAAGGAGCTGTGAATGGGACATGGAACATGGTGGAGGTTGTTTATGAGGAGGGAGATCAGGTTTACTCAGAAAACGTGAAAACGGGAAGAAAGACATATCTTAACAAAGAGGAAGCAAGAAGGTACTTGTCTTCCTTTCTTCTATGTCTTGTGTTCTATAGTGAAACATTCGTTATGTGCGTAAAGAGCAAAAGGCTACAAAAAACGCAACAAAGGAGAAGCCAAGTTTGACTACACCGATGCGGAGAGAGAAGGAAAGTCGGGTGATGAGACCGTTCCCTACACTTCTCTATCTTATTGCCACAACTGGCTTTCACAAGATCCCTCCAAGATTAAAATAACACGGATACCTCAACGGTTAGGTCTTCTTACGTGCTTTCTCCAAGTTTTATCCCCTTTTGTTTTTGCTTTTCAGGACTAATTGTTTTCTTGTAGGTTTTACTTTGACGAGCAGAGCAAACAATTGGAAGGCGATGAAAGCTTGGGTATAACTTTCTACGAGAGTTTGGACACAGCCTACGACGGATGGAAACAACGAAAATGGGCAACGGCCGTGTGGGAAATGGACCTCGTCAATCACAGAGACGCCGTTCGCAGCAACCTTTTATTTCGCGAGATTACCGAAGAGGTTACTTTCCACATGAGAACCGCTTTTGGTGCGCCTGTCGCTCTCTCTTCTTTTTATCTAGTTTCGCTTTGCTTATACAAAAGAATGAACATTGCAGAGGAAGCAGTTAGAAGGCATTATCAAGAAAAAGGAAGCATGGAAAAGGATTCAGACTGGCCTTTTGCTCCAAAGAACGCTCGAGTGCCCCGTAAAGATGATGACTGCGTTTGGGACTATTGGAATCACCATTGTAAATACCCTCAATTCTGTGAATATAGGTGCCTCTGCCCCCTCTTTGTCCTCTTTTTTATTTTCTTACCGTTTTTTCCCTGTCTTTTGTAGATACGCTTTCGGTGACTTAACATTGGACCAATCTTGTCGACTGAAACTTCACGACGAGTTTGATATCTCTTTATCCTCTTCTAAACGTTCAACGGCTCTACCACAACAAGAATCCACTGTAACGGTTGAAACAACGCAACTCAGCAACAACAATGAACGACAGGAAATAATAGCTACAGTTAACGAAGAGGTTGCTCGTACACAAGACCTCACAACTCAATTAGTACAAACTTTAGCTTCGTTGGTTCCAATCGCATCATCGTCTAGCTCTTATTCTGAGGACGACGAAGAAATGAAAGAGCAAGAAGAGCTGGAAGAAAGAGATAACAAAGAAAAGGGAGGGTTGAAGAAGAAATGTGAGCGGCACAACGAAGCAACCGTTTGTGCAACGACGAGGAGGACGATTACAAAAGTTAAAGACACAAACGTAACGCCCATCGCCTCCATCTTCGACTCTGATCGTTCTGCTTCTCTAGTTTATTGTTCCCCTTCGCATTATTGTAGTTATGCTTCCTCTTCGCTATCCTTTTCTGACCACTCTTCCGTTGCGGATGTTGCTTCATCTTCGTCCTCATCCCTCTCCCTTTCTTCTCCTTCGTCTTCCTCTTCCTCTTCCTCATCTTCAGAACCACACCAAGAAGCGGATCAAGCAAGCGAAGCAAACACAGAAGAAAGCGACCTTGGCCAAGAGCAAGAAGAAGAAGAAAGAGACACCGTTCTCTTTCTGCCTCCCACTCTCAGCTTTTAGGGACCTTTTTGTTTGGCAAATAAATTCCAAGAAAAAATTTACATAAAGAGAGAAAATGGAAGCAACAACGTTCGATCGGATGACCTCCTCCGCCTCCTCTTCCTCCTCCTCTTCTTCCTCCACCTCCTCCATAACTTCATCTTCAAGCGTGGAAGATCCCGAGGCAAAACGGAACAACAATGCAGAGCTTTCTCTGTTGACGGAGGAAAAATTGGAGGAAGATGAGCTTTTGGTGGGGGGTGCTGCCGCTCCACCACCCTCAACGGAGTCGGTGCTTCCTTCGCTCTCCGAGCAGGGCCTGCTCACTCCCACCCGTGGACGTGCCTTTCGGTTCGCCGCCCCCTCCTCAAACGATCTCGCGGAAAGTGATCTTGAAGTCGTTCAGAGTAATCTGCTCACTCTCTCTCTCTCTCTCCCTCTCTCCCTCTCCCTCTCTCCCTCTCCCTTTTTCAAATTTGATCGATCGATTGATTAATCCCTACGCTAGTGTTGGCGTCTTATACGGAGGGACAACTGGCCGAGAAGATGAAGCAACTGCAGTCCTGGGCTTATTCTCTTGGTCTGCAAGAAGGTTTGTTTGTCAACTCTTTCTCTGTTTGTTCTTTTCTCTGCTTTGTGTTTGTGTTCTGTTATGACTTTTTCGTTTTCTTCCTTCTTTGCTGGCCTGTTGTTCGGTTTCTCTATCGTAGGCCGAGAGTTAGAACGAGGACGAGCGTTGAATGTGTTGGGGAGAAGAGGCTACACAACAGCAGAGAACACCAACAACCACAATGAAGAGGAGGATGAAGACAGCAACAACGACAATCACGTGCCATCCTCTTCCAGTCGGCGGCATCACTGAGTGTTCTTGTTTTTTTGTTTTGTGGTTGATGTTCTTCCAAGCGAAAAAAGTTTTTGGCTGTACAGGCTCCTGTAGGGTAGTTTCTCTCATCCTCTCCTCTCTTCTCTTCTCTTCTCTCTTCTCTCTTCTCTTCTTTTCGTCGTTCTCTTCTCTCTTCTCTTCTCTCTTCTCTCTTCTTTCTTCTCTCTTCTCTCTTCTCTTCTTTTCGTCGTTCTCTTAGCTTCTCTTCTCTCTTCTCTCTCTTCTCTCTTCTCTCTTCTCTCTTCTCTTCTCTCTTCCTTCCTCGATCTTTTTGCATTCCTTACCTTCTTTTCCTTTTCTCCGAACTGAATGGAAACCTCCCCTTACAAACACTCGCCGCCAACGCGGTGACCACGCAAGACCAGCTCCACCACAACACAACGCTTGCCACAAGAAGAAGCTAAAACCGCAGATCAATCGGTCAAACCCACAAAGAGAAAGGAAGCACCCCTTCTTCTTTCCGTTTGTTTTGTTGCGAGAAAATTACCTTCAAAGGTAAGTTAATGACGTCAGTTAGCGCGTTAAAGGTAATTTTTGCTCAGTTAGGATATTAGATTTCGACGTGGTAGTTGCTTTTATGGTAACATAAATGCGAGGTTGCTCTCTGTTTTCGGCGCGCCTCTTGAAGAAAGAACTCAACGGGGACGGCCCGCGTAACATCTCTTCAAACCAAAGGCTCGTTCAGGTTTGTTTTATTGAAAAAACAAAACGGCTCGATCGACAGGACCACAAAGAGCCGCATTAGAGGAGTGCGGTCAATGAAAAGTATTTTGGCCGATTCTAGTTTTAATTTTTCGTGGGTGGTTTGTTCTCTTTCGCTTTTTTCTATTTCGCTTTCTTCGCTTTCACTTTCGTTTTCGTTATTTCGTTTTAATCATGTTTCATTTTTTAGTTCTTCTAAGTCAAAGCATCGCCATGCCAAACAAACGCAACACGAGTGTTTCGCGTTTGGCCACCGCCGCCTGGGTGCTACTTGTTCTTTCCTTTGCCGCCGTTCCCACAGCGGCCTTTGATCAGAATGCTTTGCAAAATATCATCTCAGAAAGTTGTGGGCTTCGTTGCTGGCTGCACAACATCACCATCCACATTCCCGACCAAAGCTTTAGCGTTGGTACCTTCACCCTCGCCCTGAAAAACATCATCTGCTCGAGCATTGACCTTGGTGCCTTGGACTCTTCCCTGAGCGGCCTGGCCGTCTCTCTCAAAGCCTCCGGCATTGGAATTACCTGCTCCGCAAGCTGGAAGCTCAGTGGGAAGCTTCTACCCTCCGCCTCTGGCGGCCTACAGGCCCACATCCTCCCGGACTCCACCACCCTCCAAACGCAGCTGGAATTGACCAAGGACGCAGATGGGCTGGCCTCCTCCGCCAAGCTCAACTACTGCGACATGAGTCTCCACATCACGGTGGACTTTACAGGAGGTGGGTTAGTGGATAGTATCCTGCAACTGTTCCGCGACATCATTGCCAGCTCCCTCCAGTCCGTGCTCAAAGACGTTATATGCGAGGAACTGACCACGGCGGTAAGCAACAACCTCACGAAGGTCCTCCAGAACGTTAACAACCAGATTCGGCCTTTCTTGCACCCCCAGCCGCCCAGTCCTTCTCCGTTGGTCCCTCCAGGATCCGTCCACTTGCGTGATAACCCCACTATTGCCATATTGGACTACCTTCTTGACACCGTGATAGGAGCGGATGGCCCTTTGGGGCTCAACAAGATTGCCAACTTCCTTACCAACGGCACAGGACGGATCGAAGCGACAGGCATCAAAGGAGCCCAAGTCACGGTGTCGCTTTCTAGTTTGGCCAACATCACGTTTGGTCTAACCGGCTTTGGGTTGGCCGGAATCAACACGTGGAAGACATTCGATCTGATCGTCCCTGTCAACGCGTACACACTGGACTCTCAGACCTACATGGACCGACTGGATCTAAACTTTACCTTCTTCGTGAACGTATCTGTGGCAGACGGTACTGTAGTCAGTGCGAGCAAGAGTCTCTACGAGTCTGCTCTGATGAGCATGAGCATGAAAGACAACATGTTGAGCAGTGACGTAGTGCTCGCCCTTCGCAACCACATTCTTCCCTTCCTTAAACCGGATCAGCTGAACATGCAGTGCATTCTTTCCACCGTAGAGGTGGCTGAAATCACGAACTTGGCCTTCAACATCTCTCTTACCCAGCTGGCGTTGGTTGCACTGGGCGGGGACGTGGAACAGGACTTGGATGAGGCCATCGACAACATCATAGCACTGTTTACCTCTTCCTTCCGTCCTGCCATTCCTGCTTTCATGAACGGTGTCATTGCTGGACCTGGCAGAGACCGTCTAAACAAGTACTTTGCTGGCGTGGTGGCTCAGAATCACACTTGTCCTGTCTCTCATTGGGAAGGCGGGAACATTGACGATCTGGAGGTGGACATGTTAGCGGTCATCCTGACATCCAGCATCGGCGGTGCAGTGATCATCCTCCTTGTGGCGGTTCTGTTGATATTACAGATCCTCAATCGGCAGAAGAAGAGGCAACAAAGGAGTAGCAGACACTTCCTAGCGGATGTGGATGATCCTGCCACAGAAGGCCTCGTCGCCTCGATAAATAACGACCCGGGGGCTCATCTTCAAGCCAAAAAGTCTTCAAGTTGTGAGCCTTGCCTGGCTTTGCACAGCCACGTGGCCTGGTACTTCCGTTACGGCATACCTATGGTGATAGTCATCAACGTGGCCCTCTTCATCAATGCCAACATCTCCATAGGAGCCAGTGTCTATGCCATCGTGCAGCTTGGCCTCGATGAAGTGCAGCTGCCTCCTCTCTTTCCTTTCTCTCTTGGATCGAGCGTGCGTGACATGTGGAAGGCAGGAGTCTACCCCCTGTCGCTTCTGGTGGCTGTCTTCTCTGGGGCTTGGCCATACCTGAAGCTCATCCTCCTGTTCTTATGCTGGATGCTGCCAGTGAGAATCCTCTCGGCCAAGCGCAGGGAAACCGTCCTCCGAGTGGTGGACGCTCTAGGCAAGTGGTCCCTCATCGACGCCTACATCATGATCCTCATGTTGGTGGCCTTCCACGAGAACATTATCTCTCCAGCCGTTCCTGAATCAGGCACCAAAGCAGGAGCTGCAGGAGCCCAGTTTGTGGTGGCTCCCAAGAGCGGCTTCTATCTCTTCCTCTTGGCGACCATAACCTCCTTAGTAGTCACTCACGTCATCTTAGCCTGCCACAGACGTGCTGCCAACTGGCGGCGTCGTCATGAAATCGCTCGGTTGGAGCACAAGCTGCCCAGCGAGGCCGTTGGAGCTCATTCCTTCCGTGTGGGACACACCCTGGTCCGTTGCACCTGGTTGGGCAGAGCCCTTGTCACCGTGCTTTTGCTCATCACGACGGCCTTGATGATCGTTGGCTCCGTGCTGGAGAGCTTCTCCTTCAGAACTGAAGGCTTGGCTGCTGTTGCCATCGAGTTCTTGGGATATCCCGTTCAGAAGGACTACTCCGTGCTAACTTTAGGCGAAGCCATTCCTGCCGGAGCCTACAATCCCAATGGGGTGGGCGTACACCTCATTCAGAGCACCTTCTTCATCTTCGCCGTGGCGGTTCCCCTCTGCCATTTGGTCTTCCTGCTGACCCTTTGGTTGGCGCCTCTGCGCCCCGTCGTGCAAAAGTACATGTTCATGATGACGGAGGTTCTGAACGCCTGGTCCGCCCTGGACGTGTTCGTCATCTCCATCATCGCTGCTCTGTTGGAGATCGAGCAGTTTGCCCAGTTCATCATCGGCGACAAATGCGACCTCATCAACGAGATTCTCAAGGAGTACCTTCAACCGGTCTTGCCTGGCATGGACAAGTGTTACGACGTCGTGGCCACCTTACAGTGGGGTTGTTGGATCTTGTTTACGGCCTGCGTCATCTACTGGATCGCTGGTTACTTGGTCATGCAGCTCTGTCACAAGATCCTCGAGGAGCGTTCGGACAAAGCCTATCGCTCCGTCGTGAAAGCAGCTCAGCAACACCGTGAAGCTGCATATTCATCTTCTTCATCCTCTTCAGCTGAAGCAACTGCCTCATCTCCGGATGGATCTTCTACCTTCAAGCTATCTTCTAACGATTATGCCAAAGATATGTCGGCGTTTACTGCTGGAAGCGAGAAACTAACGTGGCTTGCCGAAGAGCAACAGGATACCCGTTGTGGGCCTGCCATTCGGGCAGTGGCTGCTTGGCTGTACCTTATCCAGGAGGTTGATGTTGTGGATGAACTATTATAAAAACAAAAAAAAAAGGTTTTGGATTGTGTTAACATTTTGAATGAGGTTCAAACACCTATTTTTTGAATCTCTCTCGCTCTCTCTCTCTCTCTCTCTCTCTCTCTCTCTCGTTCTCCTCTCTTCTCTCTCTTCTTTGCTTGCATAATAGGTTGTTGAGAAGGATATTACCTTAACCACATGACGTCATTCCGATATATGAGCAACAGATCTGCAGCACAACTGCTCTTGATACAACGAAATTCCGTTTAGGTGGGCGACCAATCGCAAGCCGCGGGTAATAATTAACATATTCTAAAATTAATTAACGGCAAATGAAAAACAGAAAAAGAAAAACAGAGAAAAGAACGGCGTCGGCTAACGTTACATGCGTTTCGTAGAGAATGGCGGAGACAACAACCGCGACCTCACCGTCACCGGCCCAACCGTTGGAGCAGCTGGGCTGCAAAAGAGAGGGCAAAAAGATGTGCCCGCGGAACCAACACAACAATAACGGTAAAACCAACGAAAAACAAAAAGAAAAAGAGCCGCCAAAGGAAAAGACGCGGAGGAAGATACGGGAGGCTGAGGATGTGCTCTACGGCAGCAGCTCAAGGAGCGGCATACAAACTTTGGTCAACGGGCCAACGCGAAGGCGGACGAAAACGATGGAGAGGGAAGGAAAGAAAGTGGTGGACGGCAGAAGCGCAACGCTCAAACCGCAAGTCAGCAAAAAGAAGAAAAAGAAAAAAGAAGCAGAGAAGGAAGAGGCTCTCCACCCCAGCACAGAGAGCCCAAGGAACTCCGACAAGACAGAAGAGGCGACTGTTGACGAAGAAGACAAGAAGGAGAACAACTCTTCCTTTGACCCGTTTGATCTCAACTCCGTTGGTTCGTTTCTGTTGCTTGTTCTCCCTTTTTTGAGTCTTTTACTTATAACACAAAACTATGAACCACATAAACCAGATTCATTTGCGTTACGACAATATGTACGGTCATGCGACGTTGAGAGTTGGTACGATGCCCTCAAAGAGTATACCTTTGATACCAAATTTGTGGCTCTGTCCAAAGCTGAAGCCAACGCCATCCTTCACTTTCAAGAGGCACTTTTCTTCCCTTCTTTACTTTCTTTCCCATTTTCTTTTTTCTGCTTTTTGTTCTTGTTCTTCTTGTTCTTGTTCTTGTTCTTGTTCTTGTTCTTGTTCTTGTTCTTGTTCTTGTTCTTGTTCTTGTTCTTGTTCTTCTTCTTGTTCTTCTTGTTCTTTTTCTTCTTCTTCTTCTTCTTCTCCTCTTCTACTTATGCTGATTGTTATCTGTTTAACAGAGTCATATTTTTAAGAAAGAAGTGGTCACAAAGGAAGATACAAAAATATTGCAAACCCTACGAGAAAGAATAGACAAAGTGTTACTGTATTTTAACAACGACAACAACAAAGAGGAGGAAGACGACGAAGAAAGCCAAAAGTCAACAAAGCAGAATGATAAACTCAAATCCAAAGAAAGAAACAACAGAGAAGGCGAGACAGAGACGATGGCAGAGAAACTGTGCTCTGATGAAGAACACTCCGGTGCTTTTATTCGACTATCAAGCCGGAGGTAACTTCTTTAGTTCGCTCTCTTTGCTTTCTTCATTCTTCTTGTGGAGTTATCATTTGCGTTTGCTTTTTTATTCAGTTTCTTCTAAATGCTTCAACAAAACAGTCCAAAAGATTCCGTTCTGTCCAGTTTTGCTCTCAAAGAAGCTCTAAGTCAAGTCTTGGAGAACACAAAACAAGTAGATGAAAACAAGGACGCTATAGCATGGTATATCGCTGTCAACCAAGCATTGAAGATTCATTCCGCACAACAAGGGTTGGACACATTTCTATTAAAGAGTTATCGCATCTATCAAGGTTATTTGTTTGCGTTTATTATTTCGGCGGTATTTGTCTTATGTCTCAAAAAACAACGATTACAGATGTAACACAGTGGCTAAAACATTCAGAGGAAGGCCCCCTCAACATTGTTTTAAGGAAATGGATGTTCATTCATCCGTCTATGGTTCTCACCACACTTGTTCTTCACTTTTCTTCTTTCTTCCTTCTTATTAACTTCTTTCTCATGAAAACAGGAGTTTCGTGGTTTTGTGTACAAAAGGAGAATAACAGGCTTGTCTCAGTACATCGATTCATGCTTCTTTCGGACACTTGTAGAAAAACAAGATTGGTGTAAACATAAGATATTGGAGTTTTTTGATGATGTCAAGGTTTATTTCACCTTTGCCTTTGGTATTTTTTAATTTGTGTTTTGTATTTTCTAACGAAAGAAAAACACCAACAGGATATTTTGCCTGTGGAAACGTGTGTGATAGACTTTGCTATCTTACCAGAAGATGAACGTGTTGTCATCATCGAGCTGAATCCTTTTGTAAGTCTTTCATTCTTTCTTCTTCCTCTTCTCGTTTATCTCTTTATCTATGCTGCATTCTCTTTCTCTCTTTACTTCTGCTTTGTTGAACAAGTTTAGCTTATCCGTTTATTACAGTATCCTAAAACAGGAACAGCGTTGTTCAGTTGGGAACTAGATTTGGACATTCTTCGCAGTGAAACAGTTCACAATGAAGAAGAGGAAGAAGAAAGTTCTTCGGCCTCTTCGTCTTCTTCCTCTTTTCCAGAACTGAGAATCATAAAAGCTCCGCAAGAAAGACGTTCCAAAGGTTTCTTTACCCTGAGACAAGAAGTGAAAGAGTTCAACGAAGAACAAAGACGCAAAAAAGGAGCTCACAAAAAGCAAGAGGTTTGCTTTTTTTTTTTCATTCTCTCTCCATTTCACTCTGAACCAAAGAATGACCTTCTTCATCCTCCAAACATACAGAAGAGAAAGGAGAATGCAAAGCCGAATGTTGGTCCGCCTTGTCTTGTCTGTTGAGTACAAAAAAAAAAAACTTAATATAATCTTCTGTTCGTTTATTTCTTTCCAAACACAAACCCCCGGGAAAGGGTCTGTCTTCAGTTTCCCACCAAACGGTGGAGGGCGGAAGATAACCTCGCTACCACCTCTTCCTCCGGAAGCCCGCAGGAGTAGACAACACCCACGTCACGCTATTCCCCTGGTCTTAGTGGGAAACTACATTGCCCCTCGAGACATATGTCTAACCTTGCGGCGCTACAACCGAAGGGTCCGCAGTCGAACCAAGATCGAATCTGCGCCTTGAATAACCGGGCCACAGCAGACGCTATTCACCCGCACCACTGGCAGCCTGGCTGGATTCCTGTAACGCAATTCATTTACTCCGGCATTATAGCAAATGGAGGATGATCCTTCTTGCTATATTACCTACATTTAGCAAGGAGCTGGGAGAGGGTTTGCCTTCGTCAAACATAAGCAAGAGGCACAGAAAGCACCACAAACAGACGACAAAACATCAGAAGAAGAGGCAACAAAGAAAGCTGTAACGCACGCCGGACGACCCCATAAAACGCCACTATAATGAAGCTGAAGGCAGCCGTGCAGAACATAAGCGCGGAGGTCACCACGCCCTTCACCCTGGGGCAGGAGCTCGCCAGCAGGGTGCACAGCAAGACGAGCGCCTGGTACCACCGCGACGACGCCTCGGGGGACAAGAAGAGCCGGGCCTTCCGTTTCAACTTCGAGAAGGCCCCCGCCAAGGCGGTCTGCCTGGGGGACTGGGTGGTCATCCACTCGGCCAGCATGCCCGACCAGAGCTGCGTTTCCATCGAGAGCAAGTACGTGTTCCGTTTTCGCTTCGCTGTTCAAGATGTCTTCGTGTTCTTTTACTAACCGATACCAATTTTTTTTTGAAACTTTTGAAGATCGAACCCGACGTTGCTGGTGAAGGACTACAGCCCACACAAAGAAAAACATGAAGGCATGCTCCACCTCTCTCTTTCTCTCTTTCTTTCTCTCTCTCTCTCTCTCTCTCGCTGTTGTTGTTAGCTGAGTCCAACATTTCTTTTTTTTTTGAACGGATGCTCCACTTGAAGATTTTCTGTTCGAGTTGGTGCCGAGACAAAAAGTGAACGTGGATGGGCTGGTGGAGTTGGTGAAAACCTCGCGCAGCGGTCCTTTCGATGACCGCTTTCTTCACAGCTTTGAGGTTTGTGTTTGTTTTGGGGGTCTTCCTTGGTTTTACTTTCTTTTTAAATCTTATGTTTGAAAACAAACAAAACAGAACCTGAAAAGGGAGCAAGTGCATTATGAGTCCTCGTGGAAACGTACCCCCTTGACCTATGGACAGACTATTCAGGTTACACCTTCTTTCTCCTTTCTTTTTACTCGCTTCATCTCTGCGATGCTGTCGCTCTCTCGCTTGATCGCTCTTCGTTGTTCTCTTCATCGTGCTCTTCTCTTGGTCGTTCTCTTCTCTTCTCTGCTCTGCTCTGCTCTGCTCTGCTCTGCTCTGCTCTGCTCTGCTCTGCTCTGCTCTGCTCTGCTCTGCTCTGCTCTGCTCTGCTCTGCTCTGCTCTGCTCTGCTCTCTCTCTTCTCTTCTCTTGCTCTGCTCTGCTCTGCTCTCTTTCTCTCTCTGCTCTGCTCTGCTCTGCTCTGCTCTGCTCTGCTCCGCTCTCTTGCTCTGCTCTGCTCTGCTCTGCTCTGCTCTGCTCTGCTCTGCTCTGCTCTGCTCTGCTCTGCTCTGCTCTGCTCTGCTCTGCTCTGCTCTGCTCTGCTCTGCTCTGCTCTGCTCTCTGCTCTGCTCTGCTCTGCTCTGCTCTGCTCTGCTCTGCTCTGCTCTGCTCTGCTCTGCTCTGCTCTGCTCTGCTCTGCTCTGCTCTGCTCTGCTCTGCTCTGCTCTGCTCTGCTCTGCTCTGCTCTGCTCTGCTCTGCTCTGCTCTGCTCTTCTCTTCTCTTCTCTTCTCTTCTCTTCTCTTCTCTTCTCTTCTCTTCTCTTCTCTTCTCTTCTCTTCTCTTCACACTGTAACTTGCCTCGCTGCACGAACAGTTGAAACATGTGAGCACGCAACGGTTCCTGGCATCGAAAGAGTTGTGGAGTAACTACACTGTGTCTCTGGAAAGCTCCAACAAAAACTGTTGGTTCAGCGTTCGCCCTTTGGGGCAGAGCCGCATGGGTTCTGTGGTCCGTGCTCACACTCCCTCTCATGCTTTGCTTTTCCTTCCTCCATGACTTCTTCCTTCTTACATGAAGAAACACAAACCAAGGTGAAAGAAGGGGACATGTTTCTGTTGGTCAGTCTGAGTTGCGGCGCTGTGTTGCGTCAGACAAGCCTTCACAACAAGGCCTGCTTTAACCTTTTGACGCTGAGCTTCGTGCCGGGTCGTGTGTTTGACTTGTTGCATGGCTGGACCATGACCGTTCACTCTGGCTCGAATTCGCGAAGCATGTTGCGGGTTTGTTCTCTGCTCTTCTTCGTCTTCTTGATAGCTCTCTCTCTCTCTCTCTCTCTCTCTCTCTCTCTTTTTCTCCTCTCCTATTCTTCTCTTCTCTAGTCTCGCATTATCTGATCTTCAGCACTCCTCTTTATCGGCCACAGAACGGACAGCAGTTAAGGTTGTACTTCAACAATACGAACGCCATTGGGCAGTGGTACCAAGAAGGCTATATCATGGGCAATCTGCACCAACCTGAATTGGAACCTGATATTGGTACTCCTTCTCTCTCTCTCTCTCTCTCTCTCTCTCTCTTTCTCTCCCAAGCTATTATGGATTTGGTTCTTCACCTTCGTTGGTTCTTTTGTGTTCTAATACAAACATTTCTTAGTTCATTGGTGTGGGAAGCGGATGTACACTCCGAAGAGTTACCATTCCATCTTTGAAATTGAAGTTGTTGACAAGAACGACGATGAAGATGACAAAGAACGCGATGACGATTATGATGGTACTTCTCCTTCAAACTGTTAGCCTCAGTAGTATCATTTTTTGACTTGCTTATGTACAATTCTAAGGTGATGTAATTCAGTTTGATAAGACTATCTTTGTTTTACGACTGCACACGCCTTATATGACCCCATTGTATCTGGCTGATTCTTCTGAAGAACAAATCCAACAAGAAGATGGCACAAGAACACTGATGATCCCAATCACCCCAGGAAGAGCTCACCGCTCCAAGCAGCAAAGCAGTGAACAAAAACAAAAGGAAAGATGTGTGCGCCTTGTAAACTTCAAACAAGACGCCACTCGCTTTGTCTTTGTTCATGCTGTACGACTCTTTCCTCTCTCTCTCTCTCTCTCTCTCTCTCTGCTCTCTCTCCTCTCTCTCCTCCGCCTCCTTTTCTTCTTCTCTTCTTTATTGTGCGCTAAGAAATAATGAACAGGATGGGGCAGCTACTCAGCCAAACGTTACATTTGGAGTAAAACTTCACTTGAAGTCCACACAAGGTCTATGGCTGCATTGCAAATCGTTCTTCAGAGAAACAGAAGACGCGAGTGAAGAACTTCGCTCATATCTTCCCTATCAACCGGTATGTTTCTTGATCTTTGTAGCTCTAAAGAATATGGCATGACCCCTTGTTCTCTCTCTCTTCTCTCTTCTCTCTTCTTCCTCTCTTAAGATTTCGTTACACCCGAGAAAGGGTTCAGCTGATGCGCTGGAACTCAAAGCGGTTCCAGAAATAGAGTTGCGGGTGCTCAGCAACATTCGCAACATTTTGTCTGAATTGACCGCAATCGAAAACCAGGTTTGACCTCTCTTTTCCTTTCTTTTGGTTCCTTATCGCTATGCTAAAACCGTGTGCATGACCAAGTGTCAAGGGAAAAAGAAAATGAAGAAGGAAAGTCAAGACATCTTGGGCAAAGCGATTGCCAAGTTGCTTCGGCTTTGTGGCGCATGCGCCAGCGCGGACTCTTCAGTTCACAGTTATCGCAAAATTCTTTGTGACAAACCGGTTACTCTTCTCTCTTCTCTCTCTCAAATGAAACGCAATGCTCATTCGGCGATACCCATTTTACCTCATACACACAGATCTTGGAACAATTTGTGCGGCTGTTGAGCATTGTTGGGGCAAGTGCAAAGAAGTTGAAGAAAGAGGAGGTGGCCAACAGCAAAGCAAGAATCTTTCAAGATCTCTTCAGATTGTTGGACTATTGCTCTGCTGCCTCTAACCAAGCCACACGTATAATTTTGGTTGACTTAGGCGAGTCTTTGAGATCGGTTATTGCTTCTCAGGTTTGTAGAAACCAAATGCTGGTACTAGTTATCAAAAATGACACAACCTACTAAATTGCATTTAACTGTAGGTAAACAACCTTTTGTTGAATGGACCAACAATGAACGAGCCAGTGCTGCGCGTGGGCGTCATTTCCAAAACATTGAGCACCATGTTCGTCCGTGGGCCATTGATGAGATACGCGACTTTTCGAAGGAGCGCGAATGCCTGCATCAGCATGTTGGTTGGTGCTCTGGCTGGTGCTGATTTAGAAACCAAACTTTCATTCGGGCAAGTTTTATTCTTCCTTCTTTTCTTCTATCTTTCCTTTGGTTCCTTTCTTAGGATTGGTTTAACGTTACGTTTTAATCACAGGAGTGCACATTTTGAGGTGCTTTCCACATTTTTGGACGCTACTCCGCTCTTACCTTTGTATCAGAGAATGATAATTCGTCACCTTGCTAATGCTGCTGACTACATTCTTGTTTCTGTCAAGGTTTGCTATTTTTTTTTCTTTCTGCATGTTCTTGTGCGTGCTTCTAGTTCGTCTTCTTTTGTATTCTTTCCAGCAATAACTTGTATGATTTGCGTTTGTTTGTTGTAATTGCAATGCCTTCCAAACCGAAGGTCAAGAGCAACCACGTGTATGTGACGATGCCAAACAATGGCGGCAAGAAAGCAAAAGCGGTCGATATCTCCACTTCGTGGAAAAAAATGAAAGATCAACGGGTGTATCACTATTTCAATGCTCTCTCTCACCTTCTCGCCGAACTTTACAAACCTGCAGTATCTCTCTTCAGTGCTATAGAACGAGAAGAAGAAGAAAAGGAAAAACAAACAAAAGATGACGATGAAGATGAAGCCGAAGTTGAAGAGGACGCAAAAGCAAAAGCAAAAGCAAAAGAAAAAGAAGAGATGAGCAAACAAGAATTGGGAAAGCTCATCAAGACTTGCTTGAACCCGTTGTTGGAGGTCAATCTGGTGGAACTGGCGCATGAACAACCCCAACACATGAAGCCCATCATCGCCACCCTGTGCAGGAGCACGATCTTCTCTTTTCTTCATCGCTTTCCACTTCCCTACAATCAGGAATCCATCTTTGCTTTGGTATTATTATTTTATCTTCTTTTTTTTTGTTTGCGAGTTGGTGCTTTCCCGGACTGACATGCTCTCTTTCTCTGGCTCACTCTCTCTCTCTCTCTCTCTCTCTCTCTCTCTCTCTCTCTCCCCTCTCTCTCCTCTCTCTCTCTCTGCTCTTTTTCCACGGACTGCATGAAAAGGCGCCATACGCAGAAGAGGAAGCAGAGGTGAAGGATCCCACAAGGCGAGTGCTGTCAGAGCTGTTTGCCATGAGAAAGGACAGTGGGGCGGTGCTGGAGGAAGAGTTTGAGAACCTGCAACAGATCTACACCCTCATCATGGAAGAACTGCATCTCATGGTGGAAGCCAACCAAGGTGGAGGTGGGGGTGGTGTTGGAGGTGGGGGTGGGGGAGCAGCACAGAAATCGTTGCAAGATCCTTATTCTGACAAACGAGCTCTTCGTGAGGTGAGCCCTCCCTCCATTTTTTGCTCCTCTCCTTCTCCTTTGATGCCTCGTTTGCCCGTTCCCATCTAACGAGCGTTGGATTGGGGTGGGTGTGTGAAGTTGTTGTCCGTGGTGCATTTGTTGTTGAGTTATCAGCTGTTGACGGAAGAGGATGCCATCTACCCGCTTCCCTTGCATCTGTCAGCAGAGAAGCAGGCGGAGGACCCAACGGAGGAACAAGAAGATGGGTTCGCGATGCAAGAGATGGCCTCTGAAAAAGGTTTGTTTTCTTCCTGCAACGGCACACAGCACAGAAGGGACGGGCAGAAGCGTAGCTGAACCAAACATCCGTTGAAACAGATGAGCCGTTTCGGTTCAAGCGGCTGCACCTGAAAGATGGGAGCAAGGCTCCATCCATGCTGTTCCACCTGCTGCTCATCCTTCAGCTGGACCGAGACATCGCAGCGGAAGAGCAGAAGGAATGGCAAGGAGTGCTCTCCACCATCTTGAAGCTCATCTCCGACATGATGGACATTTGCCAGCGCACCGAACTGAAACGAATGATGTGCCAGGTCATTCGCTCTGAGCTGTACTCGCAAGACCAAAACAAGCTGGCTCTGTTCGATGTGAACTTCTTCCAAAAGCTCCCCGATCAGGTCAAGCCGGAGGAGCACGAGAACATTTTCTTTTCTTCCTTTTCTCCGGGTGCAGCAGGGAGTTCTTCAGCGGGAGCGTGGGAAGGAATGACGCAAGCATTGAAGCACAGCTGGCGGTTGATGTTGTATTGCAAGTGCAGGCAATTGGCCATTGAATCGAGGGATCCCTCTGGCATCATGGGCCAGTTGCGAAGGGAAGTCCTGCAATACCAGCATACTCAAAGGCTGAAAGTGGATTTGGATGAGGCGATGCTGCGAATCATGAAGAAGATGGTGCCTTCATTGACGAAACAAGCCGCTGGCATTTTGAGAAGCAACCATCGGTAGGCATTTTCTTCTTAATGCGTTATTCTTTCAGTTCTTGTTATGTTCGCGAAGTATCTCATGCAATCGTTTCGCATAATACACAGGTTTTGGGCAGCGATTCAAGAACAAGTGGAAAAGATCACATTCTTCTTTCCAGCAAACGACGTGCGACGTCTGCAGAAAGCAAGAAAAGACATCAAAAGGCTGGAATACTTGCGAGACTCTGCCAGTTTATCCAAAATTCTCAAACGCCTTTCTGATGTCGACGATGGTATTGCCTTCTTTGCTTTGCGTTTGTGTTCTTCTATGCCAAATTTTTTTGATTACTTTCAAAGACAGCAGAAGGTTTTTCGTTAAAGTGTATGCGGAAATGCATTTGGAGGCTTATTTGTTGCCGCTTATCACTCATCCTTGGCGTCAGAGCAACGAACTTTTGATGCTTTCCTGTAGCATCTTAATTCGTGTATTCTATACCTCTCTCTTTTTCTCCTTCTTCCTGCGGTTTCTCGTTCTTCTTCGTCATTTTTTTCGTTTTGTCTTCCACTTTTATCTATCAGCAATGTATTCTCAGTGTAATGTTATTTCAAATGCATGGCTAATTTTTTGTTTGCAACCCAGCTGATGGCAAATAAAACGGTCAAACTCTCCAGTTTTACGGAACTCAGCAAGGCGCTTCATTTGCTGAAAAAGCCAGAGGTCGGGAAGAAGGTTGTTCTCTTGATCTGTCATCTTTTCAAAGGAGCAAGATACCTTTGTATGAGAGTCCGAGTGTTGATGGTTCGAAAGTTGATCGAGTTGTTCATCCACGGCCATTCTCACAACGAAGCCAAACACGCTGCCAAGATTTTAATGGTTCGCTTCTCTCCTCTCTAGCGTGCATTCTTTCATGATATTTTGGCTTTTTGTATTCATTCTTATTCTCTTTGTATTCTAACCTCATTCTCCTTCTTTGTTCCCATAACCAGACTTTGATCCGCCCGTACAAGGCAGGTCCTCCCGTCGTGCAAAACCAAAACCTCATCGTCAAACTTTTGGACATGGAAGGCCTCAACTCCATCTTCACCAACAAAACCCTCAACTCCAACACCAGCAGCAGTGCCGCCGCCGGCGGCAGCAGCAGCAGCAGCAACAAGCAGGCAGTGTCTCCGGGGCAGGATTCGCGACAAGTTCTTCTTCTGAAGCTGTTGGGCAAATGCGCAGACGCTCAAAACTTCTTGGCTGAGGCCATGTGCCAACGCTGCATGAGCTTTCGAAGCTGTCTGGAGAGGCTGGCAGCCATGAGCAAGACCAACTACAAAGAGAAAGCCACGTACGTGTACTTTTTGGACGAAGTCTACCTCAACACGGAGGAAGACATGGTGCCGAGCTTGGAGCAACCGGTGGATGAGTGGTGGCCTTTGCTGTTCTTGTTCTTGAGCAAAGCGGCGGAGGAGCTGGTTTGCTTTTGTGGCAGCGATTCGGCGGATCGGTTCGAAAAAGAGTTGGCCGAAGAAGAGAAGCAGTTTGAAGAGTCGATGATCCGGCGAGTCGCCAAATCACAGAGTGGGAATGAGGAGAAGCAGAAAGAGAAAGCGGGGGATGAAGGAGAAGAAGGAGAAGAAGAAAAGAAAGGAAGCA
The DNA here is from genome assembly GCA_031835245.1 of Balamuthia mandrillaris. Classification (NCBI taxonomy): domain Eukaryota; phylum Discosea; order Longamoebia; family Balamuthiidae; genus Balamuthia; species Balamuthia mandrillaris. The sequence goes on along the minus strand of JAVKOQ010000041.1, from coordinate 21,110 downwards.
GAGTGGAAGAGTTTGGGAAGATGGACAAGACAAGCATCAAGTACATTCTGTATTTGCTGACCTCCCTGACTCACCTGTACAGTGGGAGTTTCAGTCCATTGAAGCTGACTCCAGACTTTGAGAAGCAGGATTGGAAGGTATTCTTGGCTTCCCACTGCTTCTCTTCCTTTTTTTGCTTTTTTGTCTTCTTGCTTTGTTTGTTTTCTTTTTGTAGTTCCTCTTGCCATCATCCTGACTACCACCTTCCTTCCTTTCTTTCCACTGATGATCTTTGCATGATTACTACAGTTGGCAATGAACTCCTGTGGCACAACCTTTTTCACAACTGCATTCGAGTACGATTTCTCTCTCCTTGTTGTTGTGCTTGTTCTTGCTCTTCTTCTCCATTTCTTTCTTCTGCAATGTTTGGCTGTCTTCCTTTGCATAACGAAGCTTCTGTTATCAGATATGAAGAAGCAGCATTTTTCATGGCAAGAAAGTTCTACCATCAAACCTTGTTGCTCCTCCATCTCTTGAATGCCAAAATCAACCCTCTTAATGCAACAGCACCTCCAACCATCGAAGCTGTAAACAACGACTCTCGTCTTTCTAGATTGTACCGAGTGTTTCACAGCGCGCTGGCCTTTCTGGACGTGTTGAAAAGAGAAAACGTGTGGAATGAACTAGAAGCAGTGGGAATATGGGAGTTGATGATGGTTGACGGACGAAACGCACAGACCAAAGATCAGACAGACGAGAGCGATGACGAAGACCAAGAAGTAAATGAAGATGACGGACAATCGCTTCACGAACCACCAACGTCACAACAACAGCAACAACAACAACAGCAGCAGCAATTAGCACACAACGTTGAACAACTTGAAGTGGCCAATGAGACTCAAGCCTATGGTTTTATTTGGCAACTACGAGCACTGATAGGTGCCGATAGCTCTTATGGCACTCTTCTCATTCGAGAATTCATGGAAGGCGATTTGCGAAACATTCTTCGTAACCCGTTGTCCAAAACATCTCTCATTCATATCTCCCAGCAAATGTGGTATGATGCACGCAAGGAGTTGAGCTTAGACGTGAATCCCTTCAAAGAAGTGTTGGCCTTCACCTCCATGAGCCCCACCACCATCAAGAACCTTCTCATCTACCAACTCTGCAACAAACCTGCCGCCTCCTCTTACTCCTTCTCCAGCAATGTCTCCAACAACAACAACAATAACACCGATCTGTTGCTCAAACCCTTGATCAGGAGGAATCAGAGAGATATGGACGAACATCCACATGCGCTGTATCTTCGCTTCCTTCGCACCTACAAACTGAACTGGGAGGACCTGGAGGACAGAGCCATCATCAGCGATGCCGTCCTGGTGGTCTTTCCTCTGTTGGGGTGTGGTGATCCCGACATCGTCACCCAAGCAGCCAAGTTTCTTCGTTCTCTCATCACCACTGCTGAATCCAGCGAGCTGGACAACGATGGCGATGAATCTGATGATGAACATGAGGAAGATGACGATCAACAACAAGAAAAGATTTATCTTAGTGGTGCAGTGGAGAAGGCACAACAGACGAAGCAACGAATCGAGAAGAAGATACGTCGGCAGCCACAAGAGCCAGCCCAACGAACAGCCAAGAGACGGTTCACCATTCGACAGTACATGATGAGTGTGTACATGAACAGCAACTCCAGTTTCGTGCAAGACATGAAGGCTCTGATCGAGCGGGGTTGTGCGGAACTGCAGAGAATGAGCGGGGTGGCGGGTTCAGATTGGGTGGGTCGATACTTTCGATCGGGATGTTTGAAGAATGTGTTGGGTTTGTTGGAAGAGCTTTGCACTCGCAAAAGTTCTCAAAACGATGACTTCAACGGCGCTTACAACAAAAATAGAAAGACAGAAAAGATGGAGGAAATGGCAGCACAAAGGGCAGTTCAGGATTACATGAGAGAACAACATCATCGTCACCAGGAAGAGACCAGGGGCAGCAACAACACTTCAGTCAATCTGGTCAGTTTGACGGTGCATCTGTTGAAGAAGCTGGCACCATTGCTTTCCAATCACAACATTTCCTTGGTGAAGCAGGTGTTGAAGACATTGACAGCATTTGCGGAGGCCAATCAGGTGAACCGCAATTGCATTGTGTTCGAGCAGGTGCACACCGCTGCCAATCTCTTCTTTCAGCCCAGCTTTTATAATCAGTTGGGCTATGGTGTAGATATGTTGAAAGGAACTGACCTCATTGTAAGTCTTCCTATACTTGTTTATCTTCGTTGTTTGCTTGTTGAACTTCTTCGTCGTCTCCGCTCCCTTTCTTTCCTCTCTCTTTCTCTCTGAACATGTTACCAACGATGCATTGCCCACTTCCTTCAAACATTACAAAACAGGAACACGTGCTGACATTGTTACTTTCCTTGGTGGAAGGCAATCCCAACACAGAAGCTGCCAATTATCTCGCCTCTCGCCTCGCTTTCAAAATGATAGAGTTCCAAGACGAAAACTCCATGTTACTCGATCCTTCCTGGGGCACGGTAATAGGCGGAAGCGGTGAAGCCGGAGAAAACGCAGAAGGGGCACAAAGCGCAATGCAACAAGGGTTCAAAACAGGAGTGTACCACAACGTGCTGGAAGCGCAACTGCCGGAAGACAACGAGACGGATCCTGAGACGTTGCGTTATCGAAACACGTGGAAAGTCAACTTTGTGTATGAGTTATTCTTTCCGGATGGGATGGTGAGGCCGACGGGAAGCACTCCTTTTCTTTGGTCACTGAAGAATTTGTTTTTCCGAGGTCCTCGTGCCGTTGATTGTAAGTATATGACCCCTTTTTGTTCTCTCTCTCTCTCTCTCTCTCTTTCTCTCTCTCGCTCTCTCTTTCTGCTCGTATTCTTCTTTATTCTTCCGTTGACGATGATGTGCACCACAGATGAGGTATTCACAAAAACAGCCTACCGAGTGAAAGTACAGTTTTTCACGCTGTTGAAGATCTTTTCCAGCGTGACGAGCTATCGCCAGTACCATGTGATGCAATCCCACCTCGAAAAGCATGATGGCTACATTCCTATTGGTACCTTTTCTTCTTCTTTTACCCCTCTTGTTCTTTGACCCTCCTTTCCTTTCTTCTTTCTCCTCATTCCCTGTTTTATTCTTGATTCGCAGGCAATATAGAAGTCCTGAAGGACCACGCAGATGAACGTATCAACAAACCAGAGATCCAAACCATTTACTTCCCAATCCCAAGAAGCTGTTGGAACATTGAAACCAATCTCAATCAGAGAGAACATGCCAAAGAAAAGCTGCAAAAAACTTTTGTCTTTGGTACCTCTTTCTTTTCTCCTCCTTTTTCCCCGTTCGTTTTGAACTTTTTGGAGTTGTTTGTTCTCTTTTGGTTCTCTTTCTCATGACAGCCACAAAACCAAACAACGACAACAGAAAACGAAGGAGATCTGTGGAAGAAACCAACAGACAGAGCAGTTGCCTTTGTGGACTGGGCTGAACACATGCTGATCGAAATCGAGCGAGAAGAGAAGGTCAACCAAAACTGGCGCCGTTTCGTCGCCAAGAAAAGCAAGTTCGAGATTCCAGCCACGCTGTTGGCCATCGTCATCAATGTGATCCTTCTGGTGACGTTCACTGGCTATGAGGATGATTGGAGGTATGGATGGGGGGAAGGGGTGATATTGGCATTGGGCATCTGCCACACGCTGCTTGCTGGTTTGATGTATGCTTCTTTGTTGCTGAAAGACTTCAAAGTGATCATCTTGAGCAAGTATGTCCTCTTCCTTTCGTCCTTTCTCTTCTTTACATTGCTGTTTTCTTTTTTTCTTCTTCGTCACGTTATTTCTGGTTGAATTCTAACCCATTCGGTGTTCCAACAATGAATACAAATGTAGATTCTCCAAGCTAGAGGAATTGAAGGCAGGTCTCCTTGCAACAGAAAAAGAACGAATGGTATGTGCTTTCCCTTTGTTGTTATATTTCCTTTCGTTCTTCCATTCTCTCGTTCTTGCTAACCCTTCTTCTTTCGTTTGTACGTGATGACGAAACCAAAAAGGCAAAAGTGATACAAGAGAAGTCATACCCAGGATACATGCTGTATTCCTTGCGCATGCTGATCACGGAGCCGCACGTGCTCTACTACACTCTCTACCTGGCAGCCTCCATTCTTGGGACGGTGCATTGGCCCTATTGGTTTTGTCTGAACTTGTTTTCGGTGCTTGTGTTGAGTGCTCAGATTCGATCCTTGTTGTGGTCCTTCCGACCTTCCGTTCCCAAGATCATTCTTCTGGTTCGTTCTTTTCTTTCTTTGTGTTTTGTTGTTTTGTTGGTTTCTTCGAATGTTGACAAAGCATGATGGTGGCAGGCTGCATTGTTGGTTCCTTGTTTGTATGCGGCTGCAGTGATTGCGTTCTTGCTGCTTCGATCCCTGTATGATGACGACCAAGGAGAGAGCTACTGCAGCAGTGTGGCAGACTGTCTTTTGGCAAATCTCAACTACGGGTTTTATTTCCTTTCTCCTGTTTCTCTAGTTCTTGTTTTTCGTTGTCTTCTATTGCTTCTCCCATTTCTGTTTTCTGTGTTAATTCCCTTGTTCTGAATAGCATAACGGGTGGTGGAGGGCTATTGGACAGTTTGGCCAACTATGAGAATGGCGATGCATGGTCTTACAGAATAGGCGTGGTGGCATTCTTCTTGATCTTTTGGATTGTGGTGGGGCTTGTGTTGTTGAACATCATCCTCGCCATCATCGTTGACACGTTTGGCGGTATTGTCCTTCTCATTTTCCAGTTGTCGCCACTGAAACGCACTGAACAACGCAAACCACAACAGAGTTTCGTGACAGAGATGGGGAATACTCGACAGCATTGGAGAACTCATGCATGATTTGTTCTTTGCCTCGAGAACGATTCCAGAAGCTTGGCGGACGTGAAGGTTTGTTTCTCTCTTTCCTGTTATACTGTTACCATTCCAACTCACTTTAGCCATTCTCTTTATAGTTTATCAGAGCCACATTCACAGTGAACACAACTTCTTTTACTATCTCTACTTCTTCGCCTACCTCAAGCACAAACAAGAGCGATACAACGAGGAGAAAGGGTCAGCAGAGAAGAAGGAAGGAATTAACAAAACCAAAGTGGGTGCTCACATCTCGACAGTGGAGAAGAAGATCAAGTGGACTCATTTGGAGTGGGAGCTGCTGAAACGGATCAACAACATGACGGAACAGGATCTGCTGAGCATATTCCCATTGGAGCGTTCTCAATTCTTGGAGGAAGTGGACGCTAACGAAGCAGATGGAGGCGATGACGATGGAGATGACGATGGAGATGAAGACGATTAAAGAGAAGAGCGGAAGAAAAAAAATGGCACCATTCGTTGTCCCATAACGTTTGTTAGTCCCTTTTGTAATACACCTTTTTGGGCAAAAATGGTAGATATCCCACCCCACGACCATAAACTTCCCACCCCACCTATAAAAATTCCACCCCTCAGGTAAAAGTCCCAACCTATTAGGGTGACATGAATTATGAGTAACTCTATCGTTACATTGCTACTGTGTTTCTCTTTGCTTGGCGAGCGGAATAACCGTTGTAAAAAAACTGTCAGGAATTGAAAGCATGCTGTATCCTTGGTCAGCAGTTATTCCTCCTCACCGATGTGCCCAACATACTTTTCTTTTTGTTCCCGCCTTTTTTTTTTAAAGTTACCGTTATTTTTTCTTGCGTTGTGTGACAAGGTCTTCTCTTTCTTTTTTCTTTTAACCAGAAACAGTGACACAACACGACCATCACACACCTATTTTGTTTGTTTGGCTTTTGTTTTTGTTTTTTCCTTTTTTTTTTTTCATTATGGAAGAGAAGAAAAAAAGATTTGCAGAGATTTACGGTTGGATTTTTGAAAGAACAGTTCCATTGCAGCAGCTTTCAAGGTTGTACAATGGAGGAGAGGATGCTCCGACCTTCTATCGAGTCCAATGGAGATCAACTCGTGGGCTTACAAAGCGAACAGGAGTGAAGGTGCTTAGTAATCCTCGCACCACCCTTGAAGGAGTGAAAGTGTTGGTGGCACCAACAGTCAAGAAGGCGAAGAATGGAGTCCTTGAGGTTGCACTCAGCGAGAATCTTCACGGCTCTGGCGGCTTTGCCTGTGCTCCTCCAAGCAGAAAGAAAAACAAAAAAATAAAGGACTGTGGAGTGCAAAGCCGTTGGGTGGTGTTTAGAGACGAGCTAAACACTGCCTACATCTACATCCAGAAGGAAGCCCAAAGCCACGGACCTGGGTTTTGTGCGCCTTCTGCAATGCCTATGACGCCTGCGCTTCGACAGTGGCTCCGCCAGATGGATGGGCAAGGAGCAAAAGAAGACGGGATGAAAGGGAGGGGAGGAGCAATGACGGCGCATGAGCTGCAACAACTGTTGCTGGGGGGCGCTTGCGAGCTGGTCAAGGATGCTCGTGATGTACCAACTGTGCAGGAGATTGCCACCGTAATCCACAACGGAAGGAAAAAACTGCGAATCGGCAAGAAAGGCCAAACCAGAGCAGAAGCCCTCCAAGAGGCCTTGAATCGACCCGAGCTGGCTTCCACTATCCTTTTTCCACCTTTGGAGAGCCGTGAAACGTACATCCTTGATCGCACTGCAGCCCATCGGCCATGGATGATTTTTCTGATCGCGCCTTATGCAGTCACTGTGCTTCAGCGATGGGGTAAGGATGTAGTCGGCCTGGACAGCATCTACAAGCTATCCAAGTCACATCATCCTGTTTGGGCACTGGTGGTGCAAGATGACTTGGGACGGAGCTGGCCTGTTGCCTTCGCTGTTGCTAGCAAGGAACGAGCTGCAGTTGTGCGCTTTTTTCTTTCGTCCGTTCGTCACTTTTTTGAGACACAGACCACAACGATCTACTCCCCGAACACTACGTGGCAACCCTTTGTAATGATCGACAAAGACAAGGTGGAGCGCAACGGGGCGACAAGCGCTGGCTTTCAGGTGTTGTTGTGCGACTTTCATACGCAACAACTGTGGAGAAAAAAAGTTGCACAGTATGGTTTGTTCTCTCTTTCATGCATGCATCTGCTCTCTTGCTCTCATTGTTCATACAAGTAGAAACTAACAATAATACCAAACAACAAGGGAAGGATGATGGAAGTGTGTTGGGTTTATTAAAAAGACTGCAACACGCCATGACAGAAGAAGCAGAGGAAGAAGCAACCAAGGTGTTGCAGAACTATTGCCAAAAAAAGAGGATTACCCGTTTCTGGAAGTACTTTGACAAGAACTGGCTTTCTCCTCCATGGGCATCAACGTGGAAAAGCATTGGTCGTCCGGGGCACCGAGAGGGCTTGTGGAATACCAACAATGCAACAGAGACTATCTTTCGGAGTGTTCTCCGTGATTTCCACTGCAAGGGCACCAAAGGGGACCACAACTTGGTCTTAACGTTAGCAGACAATGTGTTTCGGCGCTACAATGTAGAGCTCAACCGCATCAACGTGCAACAGCAACGCCCAAGCCGTGGTGTTCGCCGGCTGTGGAGGAGATATCAAGAGGGATTGCGGCTGGCACAGCACCAACAGAGTGAGAAACAGAAAAAAAAATAAGAGAATGGCAGCAAAAACAGTGACAACAACAACGACAGAGAGGAAAAAGAAGAGAGGTAGAAGGATTGAACGCACATTTTGTGAGAGCTTGCTGACGGCGTTTTCAAATGGAATGAGTACGACGTGACTATAAATTGCCTTCATGCACCTGTCATTACTTTCGGTATTATGGGGTAGGAGGTGCAAACTACGTTTTTGGACTTGCTGCTCATCTACAAGCATTTTCAGATCAGGAGACAGCGCAGAGCTTGGGCTGAAAGAAGACAAACAAGACACAACACCAACAGCAGCACCTCACAAGTGGCAAAGAATAGTTGAAGATGACATCGTTGAAGCGAGATAGTACTGACTCCTGGAGCAACGTGTAGCGCCTGTTACCCTTGATGATGAAGATGTGGAAGGAGAGGAGGGAGATGAACAGGACGAGGAACAGCAGGCGCTGCTACTGGTGGAGGAGCCATCGATGGATGAACTTGGTGAGGACGACGGCGGAGATCTTGAGGAAGAAACTTCTGAAGGAGAAGAACACAACAATAAGAAAGAAGAGAAGGAGGAGAAGGAGGAGAAGGAGGAGGAGGAGAAGGAAAAGGAGAAAGACAAACTGAATGCATACAAAAATCAAGGAACAAAGCATCAACATCCAGTGGAGCCAAAAATCGAGTACTCTAGCAAGGAAGAAGCAGAACAAGCAATCGCATATGCTACAGGGAAGTCATCACCTGGGAGGCCACGCAATACAACAAAGAGGCCGAAAGTAGCAACCAACCTGCGACTCACAGAAGAATGTTTGCTTGAATTAAGTTAGTATCTCTTTTTTTTAAACAAAATCTCTCCCTACTTTCCTACTTTTAGCTAACACCTCACACAAACACCAGAAACCGAACGTACCTTTCAATCAAATTTAACAAAACCTGAAACAACAAAGAAAAAGGCAGCGGCGGTGGCGGCGGCTGCACCAAAAAAACAACAAAATAAAAAAACAAAAACGCAAAGTGGTATGTTTGTCACTTTTTGTATCAAGCAGATTCTTTTTCTGAAGTTGATTTTTGTCATTTTTGAAGAGTGCAAAGCAAAGCGTACCTCTAAATGGCAAAAGAACTGTAAAACGGAAGATCTATGGCGTCGCACCCGTGGTGAACTACCAGGATCCCCGAGTGGACAAAAGGCAGCCTCTCTCTCCAAAACGACAACTGAAGCCCAACCCACGGTACCAGAAAACACAGGTCGTGAAGCTCCTCTCTCCTCAAAAAAAAGAACAGAACGAAAAGGTGCCCAGCGTGACAAAGAAAAGACTGGCCAAAAGAACAAAACGAAAAAAAAAAGCCCCCTAAAAAATAAATTTTTGATTTTTCTGAACCCTTTTCTCCACTCTCTAAAATAATGGCCAGCGCACGCTTTGGTGGCAAAATAGCACAAAAATAATAGGTTGTTATAAATACATATTAGGGTGGGTAAATTACCTGAGGGGTGGGACGTTTACCGAAGGGGTGGGACTTTTAGCGTTGTGGGGTGGGACGTTTACCCGATTCGCTTATTTGTTTCATGCAGTTAGACAAAAATAAGAGAAGGACCGTCTCATGGGGAGCGAGAGGGGGACGGAGTACCAATATCGGGCTCCAATCCGGATTGATGAAGGTTACCCATGATATAGCCTTCTTGGTACCACTGCCCAATGGCGTTCGTATTGTTGAAGTACAACCTTAACTGTTGGCCGTTCTGTGGTAACAAAAAATGAGAAGACGAATAAGAAGAAGAAGAAGAAGAAGAAGAAGAAGAGAGAAGAGAGAAGAAAGAAGAACCAGAACAACCAGAACAACAAGAACAAGGAGTACAAGGAGTACAAGGAGAAGAAGAACAAGAAGAGGAAGAAAACAAACCCGCAACATGCTTCGCGAATTCGAGCTAGCGTGAACGGTCATGGTCCAGCCATGCAACAAGTCAAACACACGACCCGGCACGAAGCTCAGCGTCAAAAGGTTGGGTTTGGCCTTTTCGTGAAGGCTTGTCTGACGCAACACAGCGCCGCAGCTCAGGCTGACCAACAGAAACATGTCCCCTTCTTTCACCTTGTTTTGTGTTTCTTCATGTAAGAACGAACCAAGAAAGAAAAGCAAAGCATGAGAGGGAGTGCGAGCACAGACCATAGAACCCATGCGGCTCTGCCCCAAAGGGCGAACGCTGAACCAACAGTTTTTGTTGGAGCCTTCCAGAGACACATTGTATTCACTCCACAACTCTTGCACCGCCAGGAACCTTTGTGTGCTCACGTGCTTCAACTGTCCGCGAGCAACAACGAGGTTATGGAAGTATTACCCAGCGAGAGGTGGTCAAAGAGAGAGAGAGAGAGAGAGAGAGAGAGAGAGAGAGAGAAAGAAAGAAACCTGGAAGTGAGAAGAGCAGCGAAGCAGAGAGCAGCAGGAGGAGCGAGAGACAAAAAAGAGCGTAGAAAAAAGAGAAAGAAGAAGGTGTAAACCTGAATAGTTTGTCCATAGGTCAAGGGGGTACGTCTCCACGAGGCCTCATAATGCACTTGCTCCCTTTTCAGGTTCTGTTTTGTTTGTTTTTAAACATAAGATGATGAAAAAGAAAGCAAAACCTTCATGAAGACCCCAAAAAAAAAACAAACAAACAAACACAAACCTCAAAGCTGTGAAGAAAGCGGTCATCGAAAGGACCGCTGCGCGAGGTTTTCACCAACTCCACCAGCCCATCCACGTTCACTTTTTGTCTCGGCACCAACTCGAACAGAAAATCTTCAAGTGGAGCATCCTACTTGTTATTATTTTTTTCAAAAAAGAGAGGTGGCGGCGTGCCTTCATGTTTTGCCTTGTGTGGGCTGTAGTCCTTCACTAGCAACGTCGGGTTCGACCTGTTGCGGAAGAGGGAAGGTCGAGGCAACCGGAATAATAATGAAAGCAGAGGAGACACTGTAATGAGTTTATGTAAGCGAATGGCGGTCCAGTGAAGAAAACGTACTTGCTCTCGATGGAAACGCAGCTCTGGTCGGGCATGCTGGCCGAGTGGATGACCACCCAGTCCCCCAGGCAGACCGGCCTGGCGGCCTCCCTGCCGAACCGAAAGGCCCGGCTCTTCTTGTCCCCCGAGGCGTCGTCGCGGTGGTACCACGCGCTCTTCTTGTTGCTGGCCCGGGCTTGCGCCTCCCCGGCGGCCGCACGGAAACGGGTGATGGGAGAGGCGACGTCGTCCCACAACCCTTGAGCCGCTGCCTTGAGTTTCATCCCTTGGAGTGTCTACCTCTTTTTGTTTCCACTCCTTCGTAAGGGTCCTATAGGAACTCTTATAGTTACTTACGGTGTGCACACACCGGTGGAGCGCTGAGCGCTTCTTGCTAGGTCTTCTTTGCTTGCTTGTTTAGTTTGACGAAGCGATACTGAAGGAGGACCCAAAAAAAGTAAGAGCACAGGGCGCGGGCGTTAGGTAACCAAAGGCCACATCGCAAGATAACACCTTTCAAGTTCACAAAAAAAACCGAAAGGAGAAATGGTCAAAAAAAGTTTCGTCTATGTAAACAAAGCAGTGTTTCACTGAAAAGTAGACCCCTAGGAAGGCCCAGCGTTCTCATCGTCCTCGACATGGCTCCGAAGAAAGCGAGGAAAAACGTCCTGCAGCATCAATAGGAAGATGGCACTGCGAGCTTCTTCGAACATATCCCCGGTGGGTTGACCAGAGGCCAGAGCATTGGTCAGCTTCAGTTGCACCTCGGCGTCCACATTTATCTGTTTGGGGTCGGTTGTTACTAACATTGGTCACAAACAGAGCAAAAGAACCACTTTGGTCTAAAGGAGGAACAAGAACAGCGGGAGAGAAAATGGGTGAGAGAGAAACCTCCATTTCGGCGCCGGGCTTACAGTATCTTTCGTAAAGAAGTTTTGCTGAAATAAGCAGTTGTGCGTCATGAAGCGAACGTAACCGTTCGGTTTCGTCGTCTCTATCCCCAAATATTGCTGGCACGGGTTCGGGAGGAAAAGTAGACGTAGTCGAAGAAGAGGAGGCGAAAGCGGAAGCGGAAGGATAACCAAGGGGAGAGAGATTCGGTTGATGAAAAGTATGATAGAAGGCAGAAGCTTCCTTCCAGAAGTGGAGGTTTTCTGCATTGAGCTGTTTCGTCATAAACTTTTGCAACGACTTGCATCGTTCGGGGTCATTCAACACTTTCAGGAACTCTGTTTTCTGATCAAGGAATTACTGTTTAGTGCTAGACTTGAACAGCACTCGCATGAACTCGTGCGCAAAACCGAAAGAGCACCTACCCCGACGTTTAAACGTCGCACTGACGTTTCCAGACTGCTTTTTCGTTCTTTGAAGCTATTGAGTTTTGCCATTTGTTCGACCTCCTCCACCGGTGTTGTTGCACCACAAGTCAAGAGGACATCACCTGCAATGCTTACCAACTCCCTCTTCAAGTCCTTGAAACAACTTTTCGTCGCGTTATTATCTCTCGCATATCTACGTTTCTCCGGGTCCATTTTCCCCTTTCTCCAAACGACACCTCCTTCGCCCTCGTCCAACAGCGTTTCAAGAAAGTTTGGTTTCTCCACCACCAGGTCCTCCATTACTGTTGTAGAACAGACCTCTTCATCCCGTGCATGCTGTTCACCAGCCTTCCACGTCGAGCCGGTTCCCTCTTCGGCCTCCGTCATCATTCTTCTTCGTGTTTTTTCCAAAGTTTTCTGACTGCCAACGGCATGTTGGCCAAACCGTTACTTTCTCTATATTAGGAAATAGATCTGTCATTTAATTATTTTATCCAATAAAAAATCATAAATTGATCTTGATCTTTTGTCGACAGTAATTCATGGGCAGATTTTTCGTTTCTTCTTTTTTTCCCATTCCAAACAACAGCTCCACAAGGATGGAAGACTCCACCGCTGCAGAAGTCTTGTTTGAAGATGAAAACTTCATCTTTCAGGTTTGTGAACAGTGACAATAACTTCTTTGTGTAGTGTGCTTTTTTTTCTTACTCTCTCTCTCTCTCTCTCTCTCACTTTTCTTCAACTCTTACAGGTGTTGCGCGAGGAAGACGCTGACGAACTGGCTCCGATCATCTGCGAGACCTTTCAAAACGGAAACCCTCTCAACAGAGCCGTTAAAGAGCTCAACGCTGAAAATTTTATGCCATTTTGTCGCTATACCAGCTCTCACAACGCCAAAGCCGGTCTCTCCTTCATTGCCCGCGAGAAGAGCTCCCAGAGGATCGTCTGCTTCATGCTCGGCAATGACCTGTTGGCTCCGGAAGATGAAACAAGTACACTGTTTTTTTTCTTGCCTGTCGTTCTTCCTTGTCGTTTCTTTCATGCTTTCTTTCTTACACACAACACAAAAAGGACTGAAAGAAGCCACACCTGAAAAGAAGCACCCGCTGTTCAAGATCTTCTCTCTGCTCTCCGCTCTCGACTCGGCCTACAAACAACAAATGCAACAACAACAAAACGGAGAGCCGCTCAAGCCAAAGCAAGTGTACCACGCTTTGATGGGAGGCACCATAGCAGGCTTTGAAGGCAAAGGCTTGGGCTTTTTGACGAGACGTCTCGCCAAGGAGTTAGCCAGCAAAAGGGGCTTCTCGGAGTTGATGGTGGAGGCTTCCAACCCTGCAACGAAACACATTTGGATAGCAAAGCTGGGAGCTACGGTGAAGGTTTCGATTCCTTATCGAAACTTTGTTCATGAGGAGGGAGAAGACGGAGGAGGAAAAGGTTGGTTTGACGAAGGCGAAGGGGAAGAAGGGAGAAGACCGTTTAAAGAGATGGAAGGAAATGCTACTCTTGTTTCTGTAAGTTTGGTGCCAACAAACGTGACTTCCTCTTAACGGACTTGTTTAATCTTTGTTTGTCTTTAGCTCTGTATCTTCTTCATTCCTTGTCTCTTCTGCTTCTTCTTTTACTTCCTCTTTCTTTTCTTGTTTTGCATCGTCCTCTTCTGCTTTTGTGTCTTCCTCTTCCTTCGTTGCTGGACGTCGGTGTTGCTTTAGTTCAGGAACAACGGGAGTGTTGGCAGAGAGCCAACTCTCAGAGACATTGAAGTAACGCGGCAGCAACAGTTGGTACAACACGTGGTCGCTGGCGAGGTAGGTGTCAAAGAGAACCAAGTCCATGTGCTCCTTGTTGTCTCCCGTTTCTAGCCATCTTTTCACTGTGTTGATAGCCACTATGGCAGCGTCTTCCTGTTGTTGATAACACCAAAGTTAAGAACGCAAAGCAGAGGAGGAAAAGAAGAGAAAAGAGAAAAGAAAGAAGAACCTGGGGATAGCCAAAGACGCCGGTAGAAATGCAGCAAAAGGCAACGCTGCGAACGTTGTGTTGTTTGGCGAGGTCTAGGCATGATGTATAACAGCTAGCGAGCTCCTCTTCCTGTCCTTCCGCTGGTCCTTTTCTTTTATCTGGGATAACACGAGAGATGCGAATAAGCAAAGGGAGAGAGAGAGAGAGAGAGAGAGAGAGAGACAGAGACAGAGACAGAGCAGAGACAGAGACAGAGACAGAGACAGAGACAGAGACAGAGACAGAGAGACAGAGACAGAGACAGAGACAGAGACAGAGACAGAGAGAGAGAGAGAGAGAGAGAGAGACAGAGAGAGAGAGAGAGAGAGAGAGAGACAGAGACAGAGAGAAGAGAGACAGAGACAGAGACAGAGACAGAGACAGAGAGACAGAGACAGAGACAGAGACAGAGACAGAGACAGAGACAGAGACAGAGACAGAGCGACAGAGAGACAGAGCGACAGAGAGACACAGAGAGACAGAGAGACAGAGAAGCGAACCAAGAACAATGGGACCGACAGTATGCAAGACGTGAGCGCAAGGAAGGCAATATCCTTTGGTTATCTTTGCGTAGCCGGTCGGCTCGTCTTCCCACTCTTGTGCCGCCATGAACTGCCTGCACTCCTCTCTCAAGCGAGGTCCAGCCTTGGCGTGGATGATGTTGTCAATGCAAGCATGGTTTGGCGTGAAACAGCCTAACATGTATTTGTTTGCTTTTGAGAGAAGAACAAGACAAGTCAATAAAAAAAAGACGCAAAGTAAGAGAAAGCAACACGAACCAGCATTAACTATAGCACCAATACGAAGGATCGTTATGTCTCCCCTCCACAAAGCCACACGCGAGGCCACCGGGTCAACTTCCGCCTCGTTCAACCGCGGCAAAGACAAGGCCTCCACCTCGGAAGCCACGCCTCTCTTCCGCCTCTCGTACATCAGGATGGCTTCCACTTTATCGCAGAGTTCCGGCGAGGGATCAAACTCCAATACGGTCAGATAGGCTTTCAACCGGTTTCTTATCAACGGGAATGGAATCCTTTTCAGCAGCTCTTCCTCTCCTTCTTGTTCGTCGTCGTCATCCTCTTCTTCCTCTCTTGCTTCAAAGGGCGAAATGCGGGCTTTGCGAAGACGTTTCAGAGCAGCGGAAAGACCGTTTTGGTATTGAATCACGGCCACCTGCAATTCCTGCACCGCTTCTCGGACCCATTGCTGGTACTGTTGTTCTTCCCCTTGCTCTTGTTCCACCGTTGAGTTCGTTGCACTTTCCATCTGTGTTCTGTTTGTGTGTTTTAGTTTTTAGAAACCAGATACGAAGAACACATATTTTATTTCAGCGCACATAGCGTCACCCATTACATCAGCGAAAAAGTCGTGAGAATGTTTCACATTCTTATCATACTCCAAATGGCTTGATATTCCTTGCCGCATATCTCACATTCTCATCATGATTTACATTGTTATGATTTTTTGAATACTACGAATTTTTTGCATATTTCCGTGTCTACAAAAAACATGGCAAAAAGGAAGAAAGAGAGGAACGATGGAAGATTGGTTACGTTCGATCGGGTTGGAGGCCTATGCCCCTGCTTTCGCGGAGCACGGCTACGACAACCTGTTGGTGTGCTCTCACCTCTCTGAGGAGGACCTGGATCTGCTTGGCGTGGTCTCTGCTGGCCACAGAAAAACCCTACTGCTTTACTCCAAGCAACTCCAACAACAGAGACAACAACGCTCGAACAGCATCGACGCTTCTTCTGAAGCAACTGGTGGTGGTGGTGGTTCGTCTTCGTCTTCTTCAGGGTTCCCTTCCCATCGTCCTATTTTAACTCGAGCTGAAGATCGATCTCTACCTTGTACGTCCCATTTTTGTGTTACTTTCATCGACTTTTTTTGTTAAACAACCCCAAAGGGACGTATTGGCAAAGAGCACAGCCACGCAAGGAGCCGTTCGACCAGGACGTGCCGAACCTTATGAGGAAGGAGCTGCCCCATTTGCACATCTTGTTGGTGAGACACGGGGAGTCCATGGCCAACGTAGACCAAACTTTGCACACCAAGGTTCTCGTTCTGCGTTCATCATTTCTCTTCTCTCTTCTCTCTTCTCTCTTCTCTCTTCTCTCTTCTCTCTTCTCTCTTCTCTCTTCTCTCTTCTCTCTTCTCTCTTCTCTCTTCTCTCTTCTCTCTTCTCTCTTCTCTCTGCTCTCTGCTCTTGCTCTTTCTCTTTTCTCTGTATTGAAGAAACCAATGTGAATATTATAGATGGGAGACCATGCCATCCCTCTCAGTCAGAAAGGAAAGCAACAAGCAGCAGAGGCTGGCAAACAGATCGCCAAACATTTTAAAGAACTGTACAAAGCAGATACGCCACCACCACTGCCTTGCTTGCGTTCCTCTTCCAACGCGTGTACTCACAAAGCACATTATTGTAGGTTAGTTTGTTCTTCTCGTTAATATGTTAACTTCATCACATAATCGTCTTCTGTTTCTTCTTGTGCTTCTGTTTCTTTCAATAAGATTGTGGACAAGTCCGTATCTAAGAGCAAGACAGACAGCAGAAATCATCGCAGAGAACGCGGAAGGATGGGTCACCGACATTCGAGAAAACATCTTCTTAGTGGAACAACAATTTGGCCTATTTGAAGGCTGTGACTGGTTCGCATCACTTTCCTATTCTCTCTGTTCTGCTTCTGCTTATCTGACCCTTTGTTGTGTTCGCTGTTTTCTCGTTCTATCTACTCACGTTCTCTCATCTCTTGGTTCTTTCGCAATGACAAAAAAGGTATTCAGGAGAACTAGACCATGCCTTTCCACGAGAGTTACATTACTATCAAAAGGCAGCAGCATTTGGGGGCCGGTTTTGGGCAAAGATACCATTAGGTGAAAGCCGTTTCGACGTGTGCCAACGCGTTTACTCCAGTTTTGGCACCTTCCAACGCGATGCAAAGCGGCATGGCATCACTAATCTCGTGATCGTTGCTCATGGTACTTTTCTGATCCTTTCTTCTTCGTTTTCCCTTTCGTTTTTATATGTGAAAAAGACTAAAGTCTCCTTTTCGTGCACAAAAGGGATAACCCTTCGAGCCTTTTTGATGATGTGGTTGCATCTCAGTCCAGAATGGTTCGAGGAAGAACCAAATCCTTCCAATTGTTCCATTCGTGTTATTGGTTTTGACTTTCTCTTCCAACTATGGTGAACAAGAATTAACTTTTAGTTGAAAACAAAAACAAACAACGGACAGATAATGGAGCAGATAAAGGTTATATATGGCCGTTTAAAACGAGTCCAGCATGTCATCATATCGTGGATGATACACACCCCTCTCAACAGGACTTGTTGCTTCGGAAAGAAAGCGCTCTAACGAGATCAGATGCTCTTCTGGCGATCATCTCGAAGTCAGAGACAAAAGAAGAGAAGGAAAAACAAACAGTCAGCGAACAAGAAGAAGAGGAGGAAGAAGCAAAAGAAGAGAAAGAACACACCATCGTGTAACAGGCCTTTAAGAGAACAAAATAATAATTAAAAAACAACAACAAAAAGAGAAGAAGAGATGAAGAAAGGAAAGCAACCAGCACGCAAGCGAGCGAAACCTGATCCTAAAGAGAGTAAGAAAGAACAAGAAGAACAAGAAGCGGAGGAAGAAAACGGAGAAGGCATCCTCTTCACACTTGCCGCTCTTAGTGAACAGCTTCCTGAAACGCCCCACACGAGCGTGGGCGGCGCGGCTCCAAGCCTGCCTCCTGTACCCGGTCTGGTGGTCAAAGGGCGGGCGATCCCTCTCCCTCTCAGCCTCGCTGACGCTCCCTTCCTTCATGATAATGGCAAGGTCTCCCCGCATGGGCGTGGCATGGAGACGGTGGTGGACACCCGCGTGCGCTCCTCCAAGGAGTTCAACTCCGCTGACTTTGGCTTCGTCAACCCCCAATGGAAGGCCGGTGTGGAGTCGCTCACCGAAGAGGTAGCCAAGCAGCTCGGCGCCACAGGGTGCAAGGTGGAGGCTCGCCCGTACAAGCTGCTGCTCTACAGCCAAGGGGACCACTTCCTGCCCCACCGAGACACGGAGAAGGAGAAGGGCATGTTCGCCACGCTCATCATCCAACTGCCCTCCCGCTGCCAGGGAGGCGCTCTGCTGGTCAGCCACGGAGGGGTGAGGCAGACGTTCGACTTTGGGGAGAGTTCCGGCATGGCAGCTTTCCAATGCCACTTTGCGGGGCATTATGCGGATGTGGAGCATGAGGTGAAGGAGGTCACCTCTGGCCATCGCTTGGCTGTGGTGTACAATCTCGTCTGGACCAACCCCAATTTGCCCAGACCAAGAAGCGAGCCGTTCCAACGCAGCGTGGAGGCCTTTGCCAAGGCGTTGAAGAGATGGAAGGACGTGCCGAACGACATGGTGGTGTTGCTGCTGGAGCATCTGTACACGGACGAAGGTCTTCTAGGAAAGGGCCTTGCCGCTCTGAAAGGCAAGGACCGTGTGCTGGGGAGCATCCTTCGTGCAGCCAACTCTCTTCTGGACGCTCAACAGAGGGTTAGCCTCTTCATCGCCACCGTGGACCGCACCGAGAACTTTGAGGCAGACTACGACGGACACTGGAGGTGGGAAGACAGCAATGAAAAAATTCATTGGTACTCTGCGGTGGGGCAACCAGCCGAGTTTAGCCAGAAGCACTTGCGCATCAACTGGGAGACGGACGTGGCCAGCACGAAGCCCTTGAAAGAGAAACACATCTTCAGCTTCGAAGGAAAGACCGAGGAGGAAGAATACACAGGAAACGAAAGCGCAACCATGTCCACCACCTACCATCGCTCTGTTCTTGTCCTTTGGCCAGAGGTCACGGAGATTCAACTAGCCATGCATAGAGGTGGTTTGTACTCTGCTGCGGTTTGTGCGCACGCCGGACTGGACAAAGAAGCACAGCTACAGAAGGTGGACCAAGTGTTGGAGCTGTGGAAGAGCAATCCCGATTTCGGAAGCAAGCGTTCGTGGGACTGTGGGTCCACAGAGGACGGTGCTGCTCTGTTATTACAGTGCTTGCCTAGTGGCGATTGTATTCGTTTGAAACGAGTCTTGGACTTGATTCAAGCTATGAAGCCAGACTCCAGCAACAAACTGGATGCCCTCAGCAAGCAGCTCGCTCTCTCCATCGCCAACGAGCAATGTGCTGCTTCGAAACTTCTTTTCCAAGCAGTGAAGAAAACAGCAGTGTCTTGGATGAAGCACCACCGCTCCGGAATAAAGGCCGCCGCTACTCTACTGGAAGCGGTTGTGCAGGCCAATGCCACTCCTGCTCGAGCCCTCCAATTGATGGACGCCATTGCACAAGCCCTTACAGACGTGAAGGAAGTTTTAACCTATGGCAAGAAGCTCTCCAGCGACAAACAAGTTTCAAGTCTTCAACGCACATTGAAGCTTCTAATAGAGAAATGGGACTGGACAGACATTGGGCAGCATGTCATGGCTCTCCTTCACGCTGCACCCACCGTCCTCACGCTCCATCACCGGCTCTCCCTTGCACAATCGCTCAGCGCACCTCTTGCCTTTTCCGCCATCGCCCAAGATGCCATCGATGATGTCCTTCAAGCAAAAAAAGGCGAGGAGAACCTCGACCTGCTCTACGTTCCAGCGCTGGTGCTGTGTGCGGCATTGGATGACCTCGAACGTGGAAAACATGTGTGCAACCTCATTGGTTTTGGTAAGGCCATTCACAAACTGGAGGACAAGTCGTTGTTTGGGCGGTGGCCTTCCTTCTGCGAGGAGCTGGCAGTCACGGTTTTGATGGGGCCTCGCATCCAGCAGTTGGAAGAGCTAGTGGCCAAAGGTCCACCAGAGTTCAATTGGGTGCAACAACCCAAACGCAGCAAAGTGAAGGTCGGCATGCTGTTGACCTTTCTCAAAAGCACAGAAGCCACCACTACCATCACTGGATTTGGCAGCATTGCTGCAGCACGTCGTTTTGTGGACAAGTATCAAACCGGCACGCCCCGCGGGAATGGATACTCTGCATATTTTGAGGCAGAAGGGCAGGGGGCTTCCTCAAGAGTGACCGTGCACAAAACAAAGGTGTTTCATCAGCATCTCTTGAAAGTCTACAAGCGAAATTGTGAGGAGCTGGAGGCTCTCCGTGCACACTTTGCAGAGTACGAAAAGACAAAGAAGAAGAGGAACGAAGAAGCGAAGCAGAGAAAGGAGAAGGCAGAAAGGACGAAGAAGAAGAAGAAGAACGTAGAGCCTGATGATGAAAAGGAGTTGACCACAACGAAACAAAAGAAGGAAGGAGAGGCTTCCGCACAGAGCCCAAAAGGCAAGGACAAGAAGCCAACAACAACAGCAACAACAACAATGAAGCCCCCAGCGCAAGGCAGGAGACTTGCCAAACGAACGAGGAAGGGGAAGATCGCCAGACCGAGTGGTGCCACCCCTTCAAAGGGAGGAAATGGTAACAACAAACCATAGAAGCTCAATAGGCATTACACCTTGCTGCACGGACGTTCAACAGAAATTTCATATTCACAAGAAATTTCAACGGTATATTAAGGTGACACCTTATAATAAATCTAGATTACAATTCGTATCATCCAATCATAATCAAACAAAACACCTTAACTGGATACCTTAAAATAAGATCACTTTGACGCAAAAGAAAAAAGAAAAAGAAAAAAGAAAAAGGACAATGAAACAACAACAATTAGCCTATGTAAGGGAGGACTCGGAGTACGTTCGTCGCTTTCTGCGCAAAGCGTTTGAGCAACGAGCGGACCGGTGGCAAGTCATTTGGGGGGACGAGCAACAGCCCGCCAAAGAGGAGCCTTCCCTCCTCCCCGAGGGGGTGTGCTTCCAATGGGACACGCACGACCGCCTTCGCTTTGAGCGCGTCTTGAAGGGCTCCCTCCTCGTCAACTCCTACTGCGTGACCAAGGGGCTCACCCGCAAGGCCCAGCTCTGCCGCTTCGCCAACAAGTACGCCTTCAAGAAGCCCCGCAGCGCCCTCGCCCTGGCCTTTCCCCGCACCGAGGTGGTGGACGCCGACCCCAAGGACCTCGCCTGGTGCATGATGGACGTGCAGGAGGCCATGCAGGAAGAGCAGGAGGAGGGCGAGGAAGCAACGGTGCCACCAAAGCATGAGAAGGGGGAGGGCCTTTGGATCTTGAAAGCCAGCGTGGTGAACAAGGCGGAGGGGGTCAACATCGTGCGCACGCCTAACCAGGTCCGGAACTTGTTGCAAAAGTGGCCGGAGGTGAGGGAGTGGGTGCTGC
>JAVKOQ010000040.1:277500-279464 GCA_031835245.1 Balamuthia mandrillaris | reverse complement strand
CAGCAGCAGCAGCAGGTTTTATGAGACACCAACTGGAAGTTGGATCCGTAACCTCATTAACGCTGCAGTGTATAGCATTCTGAAGGAGGTGCCCTCCTCGGATGAACGGCGCAACCGCAAAGGACGCATTTTTCAGGGTTCCTTCACCCGGGAAGAACTGTTGTTAGTATATAGACAACTCCCTCTTGGCCTGCAGAAACTTTTTATGTTATTACGGGCCAAAACTATCCAGTATGTTGCTTCTCTTTTGCTTGGTTGCTTGCTTGCATGCAATGCAAGACATGTTATCCTTGCCGCCTCTCTATATTCCCTTTGCTTGTTTACTCACTCACTCGCCCCCTTGCGTGCTTGCTCATAGTGATAGCGCAACACACGAGGAGAATACCCGTTTGCCACCGCTGTGCCAAGAATGGTTGAACGAGTCATCTTTGGCAGATGCCCTAATGTCATCTATGCCCTCAAAGCCAACAACCAGCAGCCATCGAACCAAAGTGCAACAAGAGATGATATCAGAAGGAGGAGAAGAGGAGGAGGAAGAAGAAGAGGAAGAAGGTGAAGAGCAACAACAACAACAACAACAACAACAACAAGAAGCAGCAGTGATGGAGGAAGATCCAGAAGCCTTCTTATATCCCCCATTGAACCACCAGCAATTAGAGCAGGCAGCCCGAATGGAAGCAATGGTAGAGAAGCAGTATTCCGCCAAGGAAAAGTTGTTCCAATACCGTATGAAGCTAACCCATTATTGTCCTCCCTTTATGGTGCAAGAAGCCTTGGCAGAGAACGTGTTGAACTTTGCCAGTCTGAAATCCTTGAAAGGCATGCGCATTTCTACCAGCATCAACCTTTCTGGACCTTTGGAGGATGTCAAGCGGTTAATGCTTGCTGTTCGTCGCTGCTTGGTGAAGGAAGCGCAACAACATAATACTCCGCTGGAGTTGGATCCTTTGGATAGAAAGCTCTGGAAGACACGCATTCGTCATCCGGTTCGTTCTCAACTGGAGCGAGTGTGGCCGCACATCACACTGGAAAAATCCAGGAAACCTGAGCGACGGCAAAGCAAAAGCAAAAGCAAAAGCAAAAGCAGCAGCAGCAGCAGCAGCAGCAGCAGCAGCAGCAGCAGCAAAAGCAAGAACAAGAGTAAAGCTAGCAGCAGCTCTGCTACCACAAACATGCCAGCAGACCCGTTATACAATGCAGCTGCTATTGTGCATGTAAAGGACTTGCCTGAGCTGGATGCTATATCACCACTCGCGGCTGATTGGTAAGTTGTTTGTTTATTTGTTTATTTGTTTGTTTGTTTGTTTGTTTGTTTGTTTGTTTGTTTGTTTGTTTGTTTGTTTGTTTCATAGGAAAGGAACAACTCACCACTCACTACCAACTTCCTCCCACTTACTTTCCTTTTAACATTTTCTCTTTCTTTCTCTCTCTTTTTCTTTTTCTTTGTTTCTCTTTCTTTCTCTCTTTCTTTCTCTCTCTCTCTCTCTCTGTCTCTCTCTCTCTCTCTTTCTCTCTCTGTCATTCTCCAGGGATTTACAATATGTGGATCAATTGGATAACAAAACATGGCAGCCTATCCATACCACCTCTACCCAAGTCGGCAATACAGAAATGAAGAGGGAAAAGCAGCGTGCCAAACGCCATTCTGTTAGGCACCAAAAAGCCATGGACAAGCTGGCTCAGAAGAGCAGTGAGCTGCAGCAAGATATCTCTGTTGATGCCAGCCCCTGTATTGACTTGACAGAGTTTTTTGGGCCTGACCTTCGCTCTTTTGCTGCTGTAGACCAGAGTAGTTTGGATGATGTGGAGTTTAGTCTTGATGATGGCAGTATCCTGGGTGGAGGTAGTGGTGGTGGTGGTGGTGGCGGTGATGATAGTGGAAATGCTACCTCAGCTGGTGTGTTCGCAGACACAATGGACCTAGCAGCAACAGCAGAAACAGCGCAGCAAAAACCAAGCTCAAC